>JAOBAT010076809.1:0-20399 GCA_026413305.1 Hydrozoanthus tunicans | reverse complement strand
TCATACTTGTATCGGCTCCTACCACTGCTTTTACATCATCATTTCTAAAGTTAGTGCTGGTTTTACTGTCATCATAGTATTTTGCCCACTGGCATGCAGTGTTGGATATTTCCAATGTGCGAGACTTCAAGTGGTACTCCAGTGCCAATGGAAGCAGTACTTTGTGCATTACGTGTCCAAACTTTCTATCTGTTCCAGTGGCTGTAGATTTTCCATATTTCGAGTTCTAAGGAGATGAAAATCATTTAAAACTGTAAAGTGATTGTTTGCAATGAATAATTTCTAATTTTCTTAACTAGAAAAACATTTCCAGATTCGCTGTACCTTAACGATAATTTTCAATCAAAAGTATGTAATTTAAAAGTGCAGTATGTAACTAAAAGCAGAAACAAGTAAGTATCAAGCAATTGAAACATAAGCTGATGTAATAATTCTTGTTGTCAAACGTGATGAAAATTTTAAAGTTGTTCCTTAAACTCTGTTTAAAAATCTTGCAAATTGCGATCGATTTTGGTTGAATATCATATTCAATAATTGTTGTTTGGAGAGGAGAGTGAAATTGTTTAAAATAATTTGGATTGCTATTGCTGGCCAAGTCAAACCCAGTACGTCTTTTCTTATTTCAATTCGATTTTTTTCAAAACTGAATGTGCCTGCACAAAGACTTTCATGTTCTTTCTTTTCGTTTGGCGTTAAGTCGTCACCAGGTCTTGATACAGGACTGACTTCGTGTGAATTACAGGTAATTATGGGATAGAAACAGACATCCGGTTAGTAGCTTTTTTATTAAACGTCTTGAAGTCCAAGCACCTTTCCTAGTTTGAAGTCTGCTTTATTAAATTGGTTTTCAAGGCCCTACGTTTAATTCTTTTAAAGATAGATTAAGGAGTATTTTATCAGTCATTGTGAACCTCCTCGATGTTACCGAGATTGCAATAACTGTTTTATATACGAGATTGTATTATATGTTACAAGTTATTGTTACCTCAAAACAAGTGATGATTATCAGTTCGAGTTATTGTTCTTTTTTCTCTCAATATATTCATTACCTTACTCCTGTTTACAAAATGTCTCTCCGTACCAAATGAAAAGATGATTTACCAAATTTTATAGGTTTTGAGCCTAGTAGCTTACATTAGAACTACGTTGTCATCAGTTTATATTTTCGTGAATTACATTTATTTAATTATAGCAACATCTCATTGATCTTGTATATTAACCCTAAAAATGACCCCCTTAATTCTTTGGATGAAAAACTTGCTAGTTTGCCGATTGCCAAAAGCTTCGCACAACTGTTCTTTCTTTAACACATCTTTTGAAATTGAATTCATGAAGTCATCACAGGAAACCACGAAACTTGCTGTTTACTTTCGTACTTCTCGTCGTTTAAAACGGTGTTTTGTTTTAAAAAAAGGCAGGAACTTAATTTTTTTTCTATCTTACAAATTTGGTAGTTTTTCTTCGAAATTTCATAATCGTATTTCATAATTGTTGTTGAACTTTTAAAAACAAATAACAAAATCCAAAACCCTGGCTGAAACCGTCGAGTTTGATTTTTGGAAATCGTTGCAACGGCAACTTAATTAACTTTATTGAATAAAAAATGAGTTAGTTGATCATGTGCAACTACCAATTTTAAGATCACTTTGTATAAATTAGTTGAGAAATAACTGGACACTAGTACAAGTGCAACGTTTTAACATCGAATTTATAACGATCAGATGATGACTGGCAGATGTTGTTTCTGTGCTATGGTTGCTATGGAAACAAAATAAGTGTCACATGACAACGTTTAATCGGATAATTGGTTGCATAATTTTGCAATTAGACTGGGGAGGGCCCGATTGACCCCCTTATCCCCCCTGACTTCGTGTGTAACGTTTTTTCCTTATGCGTTTTAGGGTTAAACAAACAAAATAGAAAAGTTTGACTACAACAACCGATGACTTATGATTATACTGAACTAAACTGACTGTTCTAAACTTAGCGATCTTAGCTTACCCTGCAGAAGAGTGGTGAGCCAGTAATTCTTTGTGCTGAGTCCTTTGACAAACTTAGTTTGTTAAACTCTTGGTAACCTCTGTTAACGTTTGCCATCAGATCGGCCAAACGTTCCCGTAAGTAAAAATTGTCGGTAGCAACGGTCGACGGACGGTTTTTTCCGGCAGGGAGCTCAAGTTTGATGTACGAAGTCTTCTCATCTGCATACCAGTCAATCAACCGCTTCTCGATAAGACCAATCTCACCGAGTTTGGTTGTTAGTTGACTAGCATCAACGGAGGGGAGGGGGGGGGGGGAGCTGGGAACTTGAACGATGCTCCACCTGTAGGTCTGAAACCAAAAACGTGACCTTGAGTACTTACCAAGCGCGTCCTGCTCCGTTACTCCGCTCTTTAGGTTGGTGCAAGTTAGACAAGGTGACGATTTAATGAGAGGTACAGTGTCATCACATGACTGCTTGCTCAGTTTGTCCACCCAACGTAGCAGGTCTATGTAGACAGGAGTGGTTGCTGCGGTAGCAGGTGCTTGAAAAACCAATTCTTTTAGTTTTTCTCCTGAACATGAAGATGGCTCGGCACTTGGACAGTTCTTGAACTCTTTATAGCCGACCCAGGCTGCTCGCCAACCAGTGAAGGCCAAGGAAATATGAAAAGAAGAGGTATGGGTAGATGCACCAGTGCAGGATCTGGTTACCTCAACTTTCAGACACTTCGATGGCTGAGAGGTTTCGCTGTAGATCCAGAGCTTGATACCTCCTTTTTTTACTTTGTTTCTCCTTATATTGTACGAATCGAGATTGAAAGTTAACTTGTTGTTGGCGCTCCAGGTCCATTTTAAAGATTTCGTACCATGTTTGTATCGCTCGTCACTGTTACTAACAGTTGATCCAGACGTATCCCAGGATAATATGGATGGCAGTGCGCCCTCAAAATCAAACACTAAACAAAATAAGATACAAGAGCTTTCATCAAAATGTCATGCATGGTAAGACATTGAAAACGCTATCGGCTTCATTGCTAGAAGCCACTGGTTTCGTTGTTAATGATGTAATTAAACAGATAATTAGTTTATATTGTTATGTGACGCGGTACTTGCAGTTTTGCTAACTTAAAGAAGTACGTGTTCTAAACAGTCAACGACAGAAAAACAGATATCTCATGACATTGAGCTTATATTTATATGGCTGGTGCAATACCACTCTGATTTGGTGCAATTTCCATGTAACACGTAATATTTGTTCATGTTTCTCTCAGCCAATCAGTGTTAAGGAGTAAGTTTTGTATAATACGTCAGCAATGTTCTTTCAACACATGTCGATTTCTGCTTTGAGTTGCGTGACAGCTTCGAGGAATTTCATTTGCTTGAAACCTTTTTGAGTGGAAGTTTGGAGCTGCTCGGAAAACCGTCAGTAACCAGGAGAAAAAATACAAGTATTATCAGTGTGTGTAGCTTTGAAGTGAAGAAATATTAGAAATTAGTTTGAGTGTTAACGAAATGTTAATTAAAGTTAACGACAAAAACCGACGTATCGGTGCATCTAGCGCCATTACCAAGGTTAAAATTGAAAATAAGAAGCAGTATGCGAAAGACAAACTTCTTTGACTGTCTAGTTTATAATAGTAGTAGTACATATATACCTTATTAGACAGATTAGTATGTAGTATGGCTGAATATTTTTACGAGTCTTGTAGTATTTTGACGAGCCTGAAGGGTGCATGTGAATTACAGGCCATTTTGAATTCACCGACGCACGTGAAGCTGACTTTGACTGAACAGATGCTATTTATCTTAAAAACGTTCTTTAAAGATCTGGAAAAAAGAAGTATGAAGCATCTCTTTTAAACAAGAAACAAGTTCCTCTCAAATATAACATGAAATAGGAGAATGATTAATGCCAATTAACGAATCTCTTAATCAAATCAGGGGACAAATGCGGCCTGCTTCTGTCAAGAATGAAAAGTAATTCGCTATCATAACATTAGGGATGGCTGGCAGATCAAAACTTAAAGTGCACTGTTTGAAAACCGCACCAGCAATGGAGTTTCGATCCTAAGAGAGACCTCTGGAACTTGCACTTGGAGCCCCTCCAGTACCTGAACTGGATATTTCATTCATCGCCTTGACACTGCTCCAACGCCGCCATCATATTCGGAGCTTAATGCCAGAGACACTTCCTTTTGCCTTTCTTATGAAACTGTTGATCATGAGTAGTTGTCAGTAGACTTCAGGTTTTTGGGACCAGAAGGTTGATTGATGTCAAGCAGATGAAAGTTGCGTTCTCTTTGGATCTAGATACCTGTCTTCCGTGTTGAGTGGCTTGTGCAAATGTGTTTTCAGCCATTATTTTCACGAAGTTTCCAAGCGATTGAACACCGATTGGTCGTTTTTTGTGCCAAATACTGTATTTCCTCCTTGGTTATTGTTAAATGCCAGATAAAACGGGTCGTCTGGTTTCTTCGTATCTACAGGTCGTCTTCCTAATTACTTTTTGTAGCGCTTTACTGGGCATCTGGAGGTTTCAGTGGCATACATGCGAGGGTCAAAGTTTCTCTCATTGGTCAAACTCTTCAGTCTGTCCAGCTCAACAGGAGGAATGTTATCTAAAAGACGTTTTTCACCGACGGAACACCAGCGTTTCCAGACATTGAGGTCAGTTTTGGTTTCCTTTTTCGTATTTTTGTTTCTATTTTCTTCAATCAAGTTTAATGAAACTTTCGACATCTTCGTCGTTCAGTTCCGTTCGCTCGTCTAGTTTATCAAGAGATATTTCATCTTCGTTATCAGTGTTTTTGTTAGTCTCGAAATTCGATAGGTTAATAGTAAAATTTGCGGGGTAGCTCGTCCTCTGAAAATCCTGACATATTTTCACTCGCCATGTTTGTTGACAAGTTTTCTGGAGTACGAATATCGTTCAAAGTGTGCAATACGGTGGGATATTTGTACTCGCCCCAGACCCTCTCATGGTGTTATTCGTGCAGTTGGATAATAAAATGAGACACTAAGCGTTCAGATTTTAAAACCAGCATTCAATATACAGTCCGACACTCTTGGTGCTAAAGTATTTAACTAATTAAGCTACTCTTTTGTAAGTAACTTAGCCTTTCGCACACCCTTTCTTCTTATTTTATTATTAACCTTGGTAATGGCGCTAGATGCACCGAAGCGTCGGTTTTTGTCGCTAACTTTTCTTGTGACATGTATTTCAAATTTACTTTTATAAGAAAAGCTAATTAAAAGAAAAAGAAGTTATTACGAAGCCGAAACGAAGAGTTAAAAGCTAGGAGATGCCTTTTCCATGTAGTATCTATACGACTCATACGACGACACATAAGTTCCCGTTTGTGGTTCATGGCGAGTAGTTTGAATTTATTTCTAGTTCTAAATTCTCATTGTAAAGTAAATCAGGATTGAATGAATAAAACAAAACAAAAGAGAATAACAAAATAAATTAAAAGAAAGTGAAACAAAAGAAATAAGACAAGTTACCTTGATAAAAATGAATGCCGAGTGGAAAATATCTTGTAGCAGAAAAATGAAAGCAGAAAAATCACATACACTTACCCTGGTCTCCAAGAACCGGAAATAAAACACAATTAAGTGTCAAAAGACCCAGAATAGCCATTTGATCCGCACAAACCTGAAACTTCGAAATTAAATGTTTCAACTGTTAGAAGTTAGCTGGATAACGCGGTTCTGAGATCAGTTCTTGTCTATCGATATTATTTTCAATGATTGCTTAGGCTTTTGAACTGTTCATTGATTTCGGAACCGCAAGTAGGACGTTTTTGTCTAAATTGGTTTCGGCCAACATAAATTATTCTTGTCAACTAGAAAAAAGTGTGTTAAAAATGTCGGCGGCACGACCCCGGTCGGACCACTATTTTGGGTCTTTGAACAAGACATTCTATCTGACTTGCTTCAGTCGACTCGGTGGTTTAAATGAGGACTAGTTCTGGTTTGGCCTTCTCCCCTTCTAGGGGGAGTCAATGGCTCTCATCCACTTAATATTACAAAAACTTTGGATAAGTGCCGGTCTAATACGGCCAATTGGGTTAATTGTCTCGAGAAAGTAGTGTTAACAATTACGTTAAGAGTGTTGTTCTGATCGCGAGGTGTAGTGAATTGATCATCTTTCCTTTTTTCAGTTTTTGTAAAACAGATCCTTTTTATAAGGGATCAAAAGAATATTTGACTTGGAGAAACCATTTAGAATACTTGTACGACATGTGAGTTACAGTGAACTCAAATCTTAGTGAGAATGCTAGTTTTTACAAACTTTGTAATAGAAAAAATAGGAAAATACCTTTTGAACTTGGAGGTTTTGTAACGGTTTTCGCCAGCAAGGTTCAATTCGTAAAGACAAACGCGAAGTTAACAATTCCGGCAAACTTTGAACTCAGGTTGACTTTCCTGAAGGTTAAAAATATTACATATACTTTGAAAAAAGGCTCGGTCAAGTGGGTAAAAAATGCAATAAAATCAACAACAACAGCAAGAAGAACAACAATGACATTACATAAAGTTACCTTATGACGAGAATTGTAGAAGTTAGGGATGGTCTGTCTTACTTCCCTCACCGCTCGCCCCTTTTTATAAGCCTGACACGACCTTATTCTTTTGTGATGTTGGCACTGACTATAACAAACTTTTGAAATATTTTTCCTAATTGTACCAGTTGGACCTTTATTGTCTAGTGTTAGGCGTCTGTGAACATTTTGTTCGAAAAGCTGTTGTTTTAGGAAAATGGGTTATGTTTAACTTACATTTCGAAGCAAACTAATTTTTTTTATTTTGACTCGAAATTTAGAAACGGTGATAGAATCAAACCTTTCCGATGATTGCAAAGCTATGATGTTGATTAATGAAGTCGGTAATTTGGTTCTAATACCGTATTTAAAATATTAAGAACTTCAATTGTGAAACGGGTCAATGATTTGGTACCAGATGACTTCTTTTTGACCACCTTCGCGTTAGACTTGGCCATTTTGCCCTAGCTGAAAATTGATTTAAACTTACATTAGGCGGTTATTGGTGTACAGTGAGATATTTGAGTCAATTTGACTCATTTGTGCGAAAATCATAAGTAAATAAAAAAGAAAAGTGTATGGTACTGCCTGTGTTGTAGTTGACAAATATGTCAAACAACGTCGTTCTTCTTCCAAGTTTTCACAACTGTAAAAGAGACAAAGGGAAGCTAAATGTACGACCAAAAAATTTATGCTGGTTCGAGTCTTAATAGTGAACCTAAAGTTAATTTTGTACTTGAAAATGAAGATATTGTTTGATGACCGAGTGTGGTATATAAAGTAATTTACCAATCTCTCACCACTCTAAAGTAAACATTGAGATGTGTAAGTCAGAAGATTTTAATGTGCCATTTATGGTTTAATTTTGCTAGTGATTTAAGCCAACTTGTCTCTTCAAGAAAGAAAAGCGGTGTTTAATGACGGATTTTGTATGAGAGCTATAGCAGGGTTGGACTAACCAGGAAATGATGTGATAAGTACGAGTCAGTTTCGGACAAGAATTAAATACTACATCTTAATACATCATTCTTTCCGGTAGCGTACGTGATGTCTAACGACTCCATTGTTGCAATCGGCCATTTCGCAGGAGTCAGAGATGCAATCACAGTTTAGGATTAAAACATATATTTGAACAGTAAAACATAACATTTAAACGGTAAAGGCCAATCTATAAAGGCACTTTTAGCTTTAAACGGAGCCAGCTGGTTTTTGAACGGTCTAGTGTGTAGATCACATATCAACTAGTCCAACACAAAGACATGAATTCTAATATAAAGGTAAAAAAATTAAAGGAACTTTGTGCTAGAGAGACAAAGAAAAGAAAAATGTATATACGTTTTTGTTAAATTGATTGGTTTTTCTTAAAAGAAGATTTGTGTTTTTGCAATGTTTTGGTTTCAAAGTATAACTATAGGACCCAAAGTTATGGTGTTGAAGTGAAGTGTATAATTAGTGCTTTGAAACCCGTCAGTTACTCGCTAACGAAATCCGAGTTTGGTAAAGCAATGTTGCTTTTGTGCGAGTTATATTTAATTAGCTAGCGGTTTGAACAAACGCCTTTGATTACACATGTACATTAAAATGAACGTACTTCAACACACAAGTGGCCATGATACAGTCGAGTTGTGTTGCAAAGCTGTATTTACTTACATTTAAAGTAGATTAAAAGTAGATAAGAACATCACAAATACGTTGCTGGTAAGTTACTATATGCCATACTGTTTTCGTTGCTATTTTGGAATAAAACGTATTGACAGCTACTTCTTAGATTTTCATTATTTTGGTCCTAACTTCTTTATAAGGTGAGTCATTAATACTGTTTTAAATCCGTCAATTTGGGTTAGAAGAACAGCATTTCGCTTTTCATCCTTCAATTTAACTCCTTGTTGTTATTTTACATTGTTTGGCACATAATCGCGCGACTTAACTGACGGGTGACAACGAAAATCATAACCGTTTGGGCTCTCGAACGATATACAAACTCGCCCATGTCTATCTAAAACTGTAAAACTTTGATCCTTTGTAAGCAAGATGAACAAAAACATTAGCAAAATACGCTTACAAATATCATAAAGAATGATGGTCAACCATAGCTATATCAGAGGGAAGTTGATGGGGGGTTGACATTCTCTTTTGTACTATCCATTTGCAGTTTTTCGGCGCTAGGAGATGCACCCACTTTAGTTGCAATTTTAGCAAGTTTCAGTTGCTCGAAGAATGTGTTCTTTCGAAAAGCAATAAACAAAGAGAAATTTGTGTACGCTTTTTTTTCTTTTGAGTGCTTTAGCAATGTAAAAATATTTACCATACTAATAAAGCCGTCATACTACTTCATGAAAAGGTGGAAACAGACTGATTCTTGTCTACTTTTACTGATTATTAATTTATCTTGTTGCAACAGGTGTGGTAATTAGGCTACCTACAATGTCCTTTCAACCCAACTGGTCCGTTCGGAAACGTGGTTTTTAGTCAGTTATGCAAGCTGATAATTTAAAGACCATTTTTTTATTAGACTTTTACTTCAAGCCTTCAGATCGTAGTTTAAAGAGTTTTGTTCTATTGGCTTTAAGAAACAGTGCCTGTTTGAAATAAATGAAACAAGAACAATCTATCGTTGTATTTTCTTGTTCAATCTGCAAATAATTTTTTTAAACAAAAGCAATTGCTCCGAACAAAGACGAATTACGCCCTCTATATTTTAGAAATTTAAAACAAATATAAAAACAGTTTTATAAGGTGCTCGTTAGTTCGAGCAATGATAGAACATATATTGCCCGCCAAGAAATTGAACAGACATAAGACATCCGTGCAGCGTGAGGTCATAGACCCCGTAAATAAAACGAAGGGGCTCAATGTTTATTGGTAGCGTTTGTCACGGTGTCTGCCGTGGGAGTTTCTTATTCTACCTTGCAACGTTAGTTGAGATAGAGCGCACGAATCCCAATCTCTGGTTTAATCAATCGGTCGTGTGAGCCGTGCTGTGAGCTGATAATATGTCAATAAGATGAGTGAAGAAGCTCATTTATTAGAAGATCTTCTATCTGGAGACATGGACGCAACTGACGATCCCCTGCCTTAAATATGATCTGAATTTCGTAAATGAGCAAATAAATTGACAATTTTTCACTTACAACTTACAAAACAGATATCTAACCATTCAAAAATGTCAAATTTTTAAATTTTAAGGAAAAAACATCAGCGAACGTGCAAAATTCTTGTACCTAATTTGCATAATGCTTTAAAATACAACACTTTACCGCTAAAGATAAATTCGAATTTTCTAAATGTGGGAATTCTCCAATTCACCCCAAATTCCGGTTACTACCAAAAGAGATATAGTACTTGAACATTATCTAAAAATTTAACTTGTGTTTTTGCGAACACACCAAAAAATGGATCAGTAATTTTGGGACTAGTTTGTCCCCGCCAACTGCTAATTGACCTCGGGTCAATTGATACGTGCAAGTCACGCTAGTTTATATGTCAATCTAAGTTTCTTTGAAGAAAAAACTGACAAAATTTTTCAAATATTTACCTGTTTTGAATTAAACTTGAACTTATCTTCCAAAGGAGAGGCCGTTCAATGGTTAATTTCTGTTCCTGCCGTGCGATCTTGTAGATTGGAGAATGGCGACTGCGAGTCTAGGTCTGTTTTCCGTGACTTTGGAAGCAAGAAACAATTCTCACTCCGTTCTTTCAAATTAAATCAGATTTCCACTACCTTACCTGATATAAAAAGTCTAGATAGGAAATTTGTATTAATTGTATTAATGTTGACAACCAACTCCATACAAAGTCTTACAAATTTAGTCAAAACTTTAAAGCCAAAATAATGGAAGTAAATTTCATCTACGTTGAGTTCACTTTGTGTTTTTAACTTAGGTGTATCCGTTTGGGCGCGATTGGAGGTGTTTCAATGAGAGTTATTGGGATCGTTCTTGAGTGGAAAATTTCTCTCTAAAACACCACCAATCGCGCCCAAACGGATACATAATGAGGAGCATTGGTGACGAGCCGAAAAAACGGCCGCGAGGGAGACTACTGTACTCTAGGTATCTTTTTAAAATAATAATATTGCGAGATATAATTTACGAATCAGGCTTTGTGAAACGCGAGTAGAGTGTCAGGGACCATTAAGTTATACTGACTAGGTGCGCTTTAGTCCTACCAACAAATTTGTCCAAGAGACTTATAAAAGTTGACGATGAGAAATTTGGCAAAGTTTTGTTTGGACTTATAGATTAGAAACGCATATCCGGCAATCTTAGAAGTTTGAACTTTCCAAATTTTTCGGGGGAACATACCCCCGGACCCCCCAAGAAAGCTCGCGCATTCGGTGCTGGTTTGTTCGTACTATGAACTAGTTTAGCCCCTGAAATAGAAAGCTAAAAGAGACGAAGCCAAGAGTTTCACATAAAAAGAGCATTTCAATACTATAAAGGAAATAAATACTACTTGCCTAAGAATGCAATCTATAACAAATTTCTTTATTTTCATGAGAAACAGCATACACCTTTTTCTAAGGACTGCTGACACAAGGTAAAGGCAAAGGGGTTCAAACATGTGGTTAACATCAGAACTTGAATGAACAACTTCCTCCCAATTCACAGACTGGCAATCCTCAAAAAAACGACGATTCGCTAAAATTAGAATATTCTCTCCTGTACATCTTTATGTTATTTGGAAGACAAGTATTGTTACTGATGATCAAAGAATTTGGATGATCTGTTAGTTCATATATAAAGTTTCCACTAATGGTAAAGGTTTCCCTGTTAGAGTTCAGAAAAATATTATCAATTAAGGTTGCAGTATGGTTTCTTGTGTCTCGTCTCACGAACTGTGCGATGATAACTGGTGACCTGTCAACATTTCGTTAATTCTGCGGCAAAGTGAAACGGTGGCTTACTGAGATATCTTCCTCTTCGATTTCAACACCAGCTGCCTCGGCAACACCGATGACAATTTGATTAGTGTCCTCTGTGGCTCTCTTTGGAATTCCACTGAACTCAGGCAATCACGTCGAGAATACTGTTCGTACTCGTTTATTGCGTCTTTCTGTAAATTGAGATCATTAGTGACCGCGAGTAATTGCCTTCGAAGACTACTATTTTCAACTTGGAGGGTCTTGTTATCATCTTGTAATTTCTTGACAGACTTCATCAGATCATCATACTGTTGGCTCATGAAGTTAAGTGAAACCTCGTTTGAGTCGATTGACTCTTTCATCGGCATGAGGACGTCGACATCAAACTCTTTAAATTTCTTATCAAGGATCGCTTCAATTGACTTTATCTTAATAGCCATACTGAACAAATTAACTTAATAACTCAAAAAGGACACACAAATAAACTGAAATTACGATTACTAACTAAATGGCCCAGGAAATATTTCGAAATTTGGCGCGAAAGAAAAAAAACACCATCACTCTTTACCCAACATGCAAAGAAGAACATGAATATGGAAACGATGGGAGAGTCGCTTAATTGACTTCATGATCGATAAACTCATTCAGCGGAAGACTAGCTCTGTCAAAAAACGGAGACTCTTCGTTTTAGCTGAAGAATCGGGTGCCGAGTGTTCAGACGGCTCGGCTTCCTGTTAAGAGATGCGGCGCAAGGAAAGAAGCGAAAAGACAGTGCACATTCCAACGAACTGGGTTGCAGCCGGTAGCAACCAGATGAAACTGAACTAGTTGATTCCTTGTTGGGTGCCATCTCCTCGTCTCTCAAGGATTGTGAGAAAGCAACACATAAAATCCAATCAGAAGAGAAGCTCATAATTGTTCAAGGCCTGCAAACTGTGGAAAGTTAATAACGCCTAAGATCAAACTAGCTTAGATAACCAGCCAAAATCAAGTAATCATCGTCACCGCAAGTCGTCAATACCGTCAGTTATTTCACATGTTGGCAACATTACTTTCTGAGCAACCGATGTTGTTTAGAAGCCAAAAGCTAAATTGGTTTAGGTGGTTTAGATGCATTGATCCGAATGAACGCGATTGTAATTGCTTTGTTGCGGTATGTTAGTTTGAGTTGTCACAGAGAGGAGCGACGCAATGCGTCCAATTTTGAATAAGGGTTGTGCGACACTGTGTTCTTACAATGTGCCAGTTACAAGTTTACCGCTTGGCGGCCGCTAAATAGCGTCTGTGCGTTGAACAAAATGAGTAGCGCGGCCAGCAACAGCAGCAAATGCAACTTGTAACGTAAGGAAAGGCAATCGCTAGCGCGACAAGAACAAACAGAAATCGAGGAGTTTCAACGGATTTCAATATCTAAACAAGAAAAAGTCCGGCGAATCAGCGGACCAGAAATAGAAAATGTGTCAGTGTTAAAAAAAATTGTGGTGAGTAATTATGTACAAACTTTGCCTTTTTTTTTAGAAAACCTCAACTGGAAGTTCAAATTCTTTTCATGCTTGGCGTATGGTAACTTCTGACTGAGAAGTTTTGGAAACAGTTATTGGGCAAAGGGTTGAGTTTGACTCAATGCAAGTACAGTTAAGCAAGACCTGCATTTTTTGCAATCAGAATCTGCTGCAGCAGAGATAAAGAAACCTTGGAAGTGAGAACATGACCCAGGACAGTTTGTATCACCCAACAGTTAAACTGTTCAAATTCACCCAACTTATCAGAAGTTTCTCAAGTTTATGCCAATTGAAATATATTACTTTACAAAAATTTATAGCGTTGTATCGAATATTTATCTTCGAGAAACAATTACTCCAAACATTTTAAAATCGACTTAACCTTTCCTACGGATCCATTATCGGGAAAATGTTTTTGTGGTTTGTCTTCCGTTACAATACGAATTGATGTTAGTACAAACTAGCCAAAAAGGTCTATCAAGAAGCCCTATCTTTGAGAGAAGAAACTAATGGTACGGTTTCTGAACGAAACTGTAAATGGTGTTAAGCCAGTAGCAGTTGTCAGTTTGAAAAGAGACCTTTGTTTTATTCAGAGGAACTACACAACAACCCAACAAATGAACCGATGTGCTACAAAAGGTTTCTAGTTCTACCAGACAAAGTGAGCGAGCAGGAAGAAGCTGCTGAATTCAATGTATAGACAAATCAAGAGCAGCTATGTTCACTACAAGTTAGTGTGATTTTGATATATACTTTACTTGCCTAATGAAAATTTCTAAAATAACCATCATTTAACCCAATAGCCAATGCATTTATGCCAAGTGATCTCAAAGGTTTGGTCTGGTCCTTCTTTAAGGCAACAAGCGGGAAAACGACCACAACAGTTGACTTTCCATAACAAACCTTGCCAAACATGCACCCGAGGAAGCAGTTGAACCAAAACCAGTGAGAAGAATCGCAAATACATCACGTTTCTTTAAAACAACTCCTGATGTGCATTCCTTCTGCTCATCTTTCAGCTTCTTCTTCGGAAAAAGACGCAAACATCCTTGGAATACACAATCCAAATCCTCCGTACCCAGAACTCTTAAGTAAAGAAACGGTGAGGTAGCATGTCACGCCAGTCATCGATCGGTGAACGGACCAATCAGCGACGGAAACCAGAATCTGGTATCTGTTAATTTCGCGGAACAGTATTTTGAAAGGAATGTCCACAGGCTCTTCTTACCCTCCCTTCTCCCAAGTATCTTTCCAATTAGTTTCGTCGAAAAGCCTGTTCACAGGCTACAATAAATACCATTATGAATGCAGCAGGCTGGATAAATGAGAATATATTTAGGAAGATAAGTTTTTGGTGCCCAACTGTTCATGGCCAATTTTAAGTCCTAGGTTGATAAAGTTTTATTTAGCGGGGAAAGTAACAAACTGATTCATGAAAGCCCGCCGTTAAGCCATTCACACTAGACCATGGGTGACATAAAACCGCGCGTGAGGGTAGCGATGAGTAATTAATATTGCAGATGCATAGCTGAAGGGGGAGTAGCAAACCGTGACTTGTGAAAATCCTTGTTATTCTATTCACACCGGAGCATTTCTGAAAAATAGTTAACAGCGAAACGAACTTTGAAAATAATCCTGAGAGCTTTGTTCTACCAACAAACTTTTCATTCATAATTGTAAGCGTTCTAACAATGAAATATTATACTTATCGGCGATCGTACTGAGTACCTGTAAGGTCTGATTAAACCCAATTATTCAATGGCATAATCCCAACAATGAAGGTTACTAGTACCACAACAAATGAGCCTTCCGATAACACTGCTACGGCTGCATGATCATTTTTGGTGTGTGAATAAAATAACGATGAAATTTTCTTATTAATAAGTGCGAGATAGAAAAGAAAAAACAAGCCTGTGGCGAGCTTTGTTGATAAAATTCGAAGCAACGGTACGTATACCTGTAGTTTCCGATTCCAACCAATACTAAATCAGTAGAACCTTGCCGTGTTTAAGGTAAAGCTGTTAAAGATATACTATAAATAATCACAGTTGAAGTGTGCAGTAACTTATAGTATACACCGAAAATGTTCTAATCAGGAATATCTAAATGTTTCACTTCAGTTCGAGACTAAGGCAGCGCACGTGCACCGGAAATCTGCCTTTAACAGCGGTTTCTTGAAGACGAGAAAGGTTAATTATTCAGCAGCATTATACCTGACAAGGAAAACCACTACAATAAATGAAAAACTCTTATTTATAACAAGAAATTTATTTTTTGTCTGGAAATGTAAATATGAACGTACGACGGTAGGGTTTTGAGTCTGTCGGAAAAGTTACAACTGGCTAGGTAAACATTAAACCTGCTTTCGCCAAAAACATCAAGGCACTGAAATCATACCAACGTTATTGGGAGAACATTTTCAACAAATCGAAGCACACCCGTAACTTCTAAAACAAGGCCTCAAATGCTTCATACAATTTAGCCCCGTAAACTCCGTTATCCTTTTCCGTACTTAACACGCGAGGAAAAGGTTTAAAACCGGTAATATTGGAACTATATTGACAGTTTCGTTACGTACCGCTTAAACTTCTTAAACAATTCTCTTGATTCTTAGAACAACCTTTGGTTGTTTTTTAAGAACCGAAAGCTTTAGCTGGTGTAAACAGTGTTATTTACATCGTATTTCGCACAACATCAAACAGTAAAAGGTCTACACGACAACTTATTTTGTTTTGCATTTATTAGCAGCTAAGCAAACTATACAAACAGGACGTAATCATTCCATAAAACGAAACAGAGTAGTTCTGGAATTTACCTAGTAAATAATTATGTCTATCTGATATGTCACACCGTATATCATAAAGTATATCATTCTGTTGACTACATTTCTTGTATGTCCTCAAATTGTTTTCCAAGAACGGAAATCATTTCTTGGAAACAAAAGGTAATCGAGAAAATCACGTGGCTGTTCACACGTACACAGAAGTGTCTAAGAAATAAGCAAAGCACTCTATTGCGCCCGGCCTTGACGCGCACCAGTTACAAATAGACAAAAAGAAACTATTCATTTTTGCAGTTTCTCCTAAATTGCAACTTTTTTTCTATTTGCTCTGGAGGCCTTAATATTGACTATGTTTCATGGTGCTAGAGTAAAATCTTTGAAAAGGAAACTACAGTTGTAGTGGATAAAATAATAGGCCGCAATGTTGCAACCAGCGGCCATCTTAGCCATCTACGCGTTAGAACAAAGAGTTGTTATCAGGACGTATATATGGTTGAATGGAAATTTGGAACGTACATTTTTTGGCAGGGAAGGGGCTAATGCTGCCACACACTAGACGATGTCTTGTCTAAAAGGCCCCGAATATTTTTCTGGCTCTGAAATTAGATCTGATTGTCGCTAACTACACTCTGACCAACTTTTTGTCTCAAGGTTTGTCGGTTGAAATCCTTAGCGACGTTGTACGCAACAGAGTTCAAACAAACGTTTGGACATTGTCACAGACTAGCCGATAGTGACCAGATTTGGATCTAGCTCATCACATCTTCCTAGAATCAGCACGACAGAAATTTGTTTTCCGATTTTGTTTAGACGTGCCAACCATAACTGTTTTGTCGCCGCAGACGAAACTATACGGGACATTAAGAAAAACATATGTGTAGTGTGTGGCGATCTTAAAATTTGAGGCATAAAATTTTCAATTCGCTAAATTAGGAAAACAAAACTTTCAACAGAAACATCATTCTCAAAGTTTCACGTTAAGATGCTGATTTGAAAAAATAATATGAGCAAAAACAAAACGAGAAGTTACATCGAACACAACACTTTCCTCAAAAGGGTTTTCAAATAAGCTCGATTGTTTAAGTGTTTGCCTAATAGTCTTAAAAGGTTCTCTGCTTTATTTTTGAACGTCCTAAAGTTGGTTTGCGAACTTTTTCTTAATTTCTAACACACTGCTAGGTTACTGCCGCTAACAAGACTAGGATGCCAATATTGTTGCAAATACTGTTTTCATAATCGTTAGTAGTCTTTACCGGAGTTTGAATAGGATACCTTGGAATGAAAAAAAAAACAGAAACTGAAAGGGACTTGATCCGAAGAATTCTTAAGGATTAACTAAGAGAGACAAAAAATAATATTTTGAAGAGAACATTTTGAAAAAGGATACTCCAGCACCATGCCTAGTGACAGTTCTATATTTACGAAGTTGGAATGTTAAAAAGAACTTCTGTCGTAAATCCATTCTGCAGGCCCCTAAATTGAATCGTTGCTCCGCTAACGCTGACAAATTTGTTATCATTCATGTTGGAAAAGGTTTTACTCTCACCATTAACATAGATTTTAGACACTGTCAGTGAACTACTCTTCACAGTTAGCGTAGCTGTTTGGGGCCTACTATCCGAGCAGTATTCATGAATGTCTGAAACGTCGCGGTTTGTTGTAGGTAAAGAAGGCGACTTGTTTGGACACCACGAAGGAGCGAGTGGATCTTTGCGAAGTTTTAAGTCTGGTGAGCTGACACTGATTGCAAGTTTTGAGTTTTCCACACGCTGAGCCATGATGAGACATTGAACTCCACTGTATGCTTTGATGGGTCCCTTCTCTGAATTAAGGGTGTGGTCACTAACCAAACTAGCGTCAAGGGCACCAGATTGACGAAAGATGACATAACCGAAGAGAGGGCCGATCGATGCCCTGATTCCTCTCGAGATCTTGACAACATGGGCTTTTCCGGTGAATTGTATCAAAGTATAGTCAGAACTTCTTAAATCTGACATTGTGGTTGTTTCTGGGCCTTTAATCTTAATGGGAAAAAACAAACAAACAAGAATTGATATTACAGTTTTTAATTTATTTTGACACCGATTTTTGGTAGAAGAAACAAAGAAATCCGCAAGCGTTTATACGTAAAGTTGATATTGAGGAGATTTTTTTAAAAAAAGGCATTGCCCCTTTTGGTCCACCTTGCTTACATTAAGTCATCCTTTAAATGATGCTTATGTAAAACGTATATGGGACTGACTTTCATTCCGTCTTTGGAACAAAAGTGAGTTAGGACTTTGAACATTCCTCAAGTCTAATATAATCAGCCAAGCGGATAAAACAGGTTACAGAATCAATAACAAAGAAAACAGCAATCACAGCAGCAGAAATTAAGAGCAACAAAAGTCATGTTGTGTGGCCGCAGTCCGATAAGCTCAAGGTCGACAGGGGCGAAACGCTCCTGTACTCAGGTCGTGAAGATCACAATGCACTGTATACTGATCATGAAGGAATGGCGTTTATAACCTTCAAATAAGGCCGTAAGTCGCTGCTCTAGTGAAAACAGATTAGCTCCAGACTGCATACTAAAAGTTTTAAGATCACTTAGAGCAGAATCAAGAAAAAAATCATCCGGCGTTACGCAGCGACCAACGATGAGAACGAGGCAACTTAGTAAGAATTCTAAAACACGCTAAAAAGTTGTCCTTTAAAACAACACGCGGCCACACATACCCTTATATAGAAATAAAACTATAGACTTAAACGTAAACTTAAAGAACGCTTTAACGATCACCGTAGAACGATTGAAAACCCTAACGCCAAATCTAAACCGACTAGCGTTTATGAACATTTTCTCTTTTAAAGTAATTAAAAGCAAGCGCGATTCAGTACGCAAGGCCAGAGAAGCTAATTTTGTCATACGCGCTGGCACTCTGCAACCAGGCGGCCTTAACCTGCGAGATGAAATTTGTTCATTAGTTTTTCACTATACTTCTTTTTATTTTTATCTCTTATTTGATTTAATTAAATATATCTATTTATATAGTTTTTTGTTTTGTATTTTTTGCTGTAATCGTTACTTTTTAAAGTTACGTCTGCTTTCATTTTCATATTTTGCCCTATTCGTTAGTTCTATTTTGATTTGAATTCTGTCTCATACATCAGCAAGCTAATCGTATTCACAACCGCCATAAGTATTTTAAATTTGTAACACGCAAATTTTGTACTTCATTATCTGAAGAAGGATGGTTTGGCCAGCTGAAATAATTTTGTAGTAAGAATTTCTAACGTTGTGTCGAATATTTATCTTCAATCTACGTTAATTCAACACATTTTAAAATCGACTTGATTTTTCCTCAAATCCAACGTTAGGGGGCAAACTATTGTGTAAGTACAATTTTAGTAAATCAGTCTTCTGCAAACAGATTCTAATTAAGCTTTTATTTTATGTTTTAACTTTGTCTAGAAAGAAATTGTTTACCTTCACAGTGTACTCGTACGCCTTGTTACGTTTATTTGTCTCGTGGTCAAACCAAGCACTGCAATAGTCACCGCGTGTTTTTGCAGCGCTTCCATCTTCTTTGTACGAGCTTTGCGCTTTGTTTGGGTTAAAGTTCAGCTTTTGTTTCTTCGGGTTAGGAACGAAGTACCTACAACAGTTTTTAAACTTTTTAATGAAGTTTTATGAACATTTAAGTCTTAAGCGTATTCAGAAGTATATTTTCCCCTTCATTTAACTGCAATATTTATAAATACATTAGTTAGGCTTTTTTTTCTAAAATGTTTTTTTCTAGTATAAAAAATGAATACTTCTCTAACCCTTGCCATAATCCTTACCCTAGAAGTTGTCTTAACCCAAATTTTTCCTAACTATAACACTAACTATAAACCCTTGTACCTCACTTTTATCGCGACTTGATTTTTTTTTTATCATTTATTTATCTCGAACAAAAACGTATACCACTATTTTGGATTTGAGCCATGGAACACTCATATGAGAGCTAAACCCTTGAAGTTTTCATTTTGATTTGTTCCGAGAAAGATTAATCACATAAAACATGTTTACACCTTTTCTTTTATTTACCTATTTCCACTCATATCTTCAAGCACAACACTAGCTACGCCGCCCCAATTGTCGGGTGTCTTGCTAGATCCACTCCCACATTTAAAAACAGGTGAACTCTTGGAAGCAGGGGCTACTGTGCCAATCACTTTATCTTGAAAAAGGGTTGTCTGAGTTATCTTGCTACCAGTTACTCCGCTAGTAGTAATACGATTTCCAACGCACACAAGAAAATTGTCATGAAAAAATACTGACTTCTTGAACTTGAAAGAAACGCCTTTAAGTGGAGAGCCATCTTCAACTTCGTATGAGGGTTGTTCAAATTCCATTCCGAACACTCCGTTTAAGGAATACAAGTCGTAAGGGTTTCGTCCACTGAAAGTAGCTCCCCCAGCAAATCTTTTTTTCCCAAATCTTCTCTGATTGATTGTTTTTAGATCTTTGATACCAAATCCGATTGTAGTTGTTCCTGGAACCCTGGTCCAGTCCCAACCATTATTGATATCTTGGTACTTTAGCTGGTCTTCGCTGTTTGCTATTTGTAAAGCACCGTGACTCTGATAAAGGCCATACACATTTTCTTTATCATTTTTTTGTTCCACATCCCAAACAAAATGGTTGAAACCTTTCATAGTCACAACCCAGTTCCCTCGGCGATGAATAGAAATTGCACCAAAGT
>JAOBAT010076798.1:0-20400 GCA_026413305.1 Hydrozoanthus tunicans | reverse complement strand
CACTGTGAGATTTTCCCAGCTTACTATAGTTAGCTAGAACGCTTACGGTATATCATTAACTCCCGAACGGTCTTAGTGATAACGTGCATGTCGTTTAAATTAAAATTCCATCATTATTATTTCAGTTAAGCAGGGACGTGAACTGAATAACATTTATACACTTCGTTGATTGTATTTCAATCGTTTTATCAGAACAAAAGCACGATTTTAACCGCATCTGACAGTGTTCTGATACAAACTTGTTACTACACTAATGGTATTTCATTTTGAGTCCCAGTGCGTTAAAGAGTAACCTTTTTTAAGATAACAGTTCCACTTAACTGAAACACGTCATTACGCTTATTATATTGGACGTAAGTATTTTCTAGGAATACTTCAGTCACCACGGAGTGGTGTTCCAGGTATTAACAAGCAACAAGCAAAGCGACAAAAAGCTTGAACGCTCTTTCTTGATGTGACAGGAACGTTGAACAAGCAGACAAAGCAAAACCAGCAAATATTAATAATGTTTGACTTTGACTAAAAAATTCATCCATTTAAGTTTTCTTCGTTAAGCCAATTTCTTTGTGCGCGTGTAAACCTTCATTTTCCCGCCAACTCGATCTGTTCATTTGCAGACGGCGGGAATACAGTTGGCGGACGTTGCAAAACCTCTGAGTTGATCCAAGACCTTGTTTCTGCTGCTATTGATCTTATCTTAGAATTTAGTTTGAATTCGATATTTTGACAAAACAAGACGCCGCCATTTTGGAGCTATTTTATTTAGTGAATAAAAGAACAAACCAGAACGTATAGACTTTGTTCCAATTTCCAGATCTTGTAAAATGTAGAACGCTTGACAAAACTCTAGGGGTGGCGAATGGTAAATCCGAAAATGTTCGAGATGTCGAGACAGCCATTTTACGATATCCGAGCCCGAGACCAAAATACTTTGTGTCTGAGTGAGTCTTACTAGGAATTTCCTTACCACTTGAAGAAGGTATAATCCAAGTTTCTCTGATCTAACGCATCAACATAGAACACCATAAACTCATAGAAAGGAAAGAGATTTGAACCCACGACCTACGCCGCTCTAAAAAGCTGAGCTACGGGGTAAGTATTTTTTTCTCTTTCCTTTGTGTAGGTTTATAGGGTTCTTTGATGATGCTGTAGATCAGCGAAACTTGGTTAAAAACAGTTCCCAAAATGTCAAGGGATAAAAAATTTTCACCCTAAAAAATACCTCTCGGTTTTAAACCCTAAAATAACTAATTGAAAGCTGAACAATTTTCCCTGTGTTGCTGGCGGGTCCCCTCGCGTTACGTTGAACGTGATATGCAGTAAATAAAGGCGCGCGCCTAATAGGACGTTCGCCAAAGGACTTTCGCCTTTAAAAACTTCTTATCAGTACGCTCGTTTGCTAAAACAGGGATAAAAGTAGTCTGAAAGCTTGAGGGTTTTCAACCCTAAAAAATACCAGACTCTTGGTTTAACACAGGATTTCTATTAACAACTCCTAAAAAATACTGGACTGGCAATTTTAACCCCTAAAGATATCAATGGTATAAAAGCAATTTCTTGACTTGGGAGACTTGGTTCAAGTAAAAGATAACTCGGGCTGGCCTAACCCGAAATCAAGTTTTTGTTGTGGAGTGGTAAATTGGACTGCATTTTATCCATCCTGATGTTGTGCTTCTCAATGCATTTCACCTCTTTGTATTATTTCCGAAGAAATTATTGATTCACAAGTTGAAAGCTCAGCCAAAAATTCAGAATTTTTTCTGAGCTTTCAACTTGTGAATCAATAATTTCTTCTTCAACTAAATATCCAAGATTCAGACTACCATTTGATAATAGAAGCAAGTAACAACGAACTATAGCGGAGAGGTTGGCGCAGTGGTAAGATCTCTGCTTCCCAATCCTGAGGTCCCCGGTTCGATCCCCGGCCTGGTCGAGGGTTGAATATTTGGACGACCTTCTTTTCTGCTAAAGGCCACTCACCTTTCCATACATCCGGGGTCGGTAAATGAGTACCAGCATACATGCACCGCTTTGAAGCGGCTGCCTGAGGCGCCTATATGCTTTCGGTCCGCTGGTGGTAAACTGATCATTGTAAAGCGCCTTTGAGAATTCATTTGGAAAAGGCGCTATATAAATGCACCACTTTATCTACAGTTTGCGAGACGTATGTGAAGCGGGAATAGACCAGTGACGCGGCTCCTCATGTGAGTCTCTGTAGCTCATTGGGTAGAGCATCTGACCGGTAATCAGAGGGTTGCGGGTTCGATTCCCGTCAGTGACTCAGAATTTTTTTGAACTTTCAACTTGTGAATCAATAATTTCTACTTCGACATTTGAAGTACACTATTACTTCACATCCCATAGAGGGACATTGCCCCTTTAAACCAAATATGGCAAAGTGGGAGTTTTGAGCAGTTTCACGATCAGTGACGCAATGCACTTACGGCTCGTAAACTCCTCATTATAGGCGTAGGTCGGAACTCCGAAACCTCAATTTTTCCCACATCTCTAACCTCAAGTACACCTTATAAAAAATCTAGAATATCTAATTAAAACTTTCATAAGCGTTTGTAGTTCTGCGACATCAACATTTCCGTGGTTTAAGACTGATCAGTCGACTGCCTGATTGCGTTTGATTCAGTTGTTGTGCGTAAATTGTCACAATTTCTGGTCTCTTTATCAAGTTTAAGACTTGGAACTATTAGCAATCTTTGAACTTTTTACATGATGAAACGGTAAACTTTAAATAAAACATGTAAATGCTTCGTAAAAACCGTCATGATCTTATACCTGACGAAAAACTGTTTTGATATATTTAGTTTTCTTACAACCTTTGGTTTATAAAATGCAGCAGGCTGTATTTGTTCATTTATTGAAATGCCAACAAATGATTTCTTTAAAATCTGCTAAAAAAGAATTAATGTTTAAAGAATAAGTAACTACAGGAAAGTTTAAGCAATCTGTAACGTGATTTTAAGGAAGCTGTAGCCAAATTACACACAGTCAACGTTAGTTTTTAGCCTTTTGTCTGAAACTAGACAGATAAAAAGATTCATCATCACGAAAGATGTGTCCCTTATTACATGAAATTTTAGCGTCACGTTAATTTAGCAATTTTGTAGCTTAAATATTTAGCAACACCTAAATTTAGCGATATTTCCAAACATTTGTATTTCTAGTTGTAATGTACTCGTCCTGGAGCCTTGTATTTTCTGTCACTCTATTTCTACAAATTCCGTCTTTAAATAGCTTAAAGTACACAATGTGTGTCCCTAAGGAATTTACTCGTGAATGTAAACCTTGACCTTGAATTGATCTTGAACTTCAAGTATTTCATGGAATATTTAATTATGAATACATAACACTAGTCATTTTATTTTCGCAATTTTGAGTCAAAAACCGGCTTCTTTTTCTTTTGATTCCCTTTACTGTAATTCTTAAGGAAACTAATTTTTTAAATTTAAAACACATCTTGGATGATTTTCATCAACAAAATAAAACAGTAACAACATTATTAGATACATGTTCCAAGACACAACGTCATCTATCCTCTTGTCATATAAGTCTCCATTAGTCTCCAGAACGTTTTTGTTGCCAAACAATACCAAAACGTTGACTTTTTAAACGCTTTTGTTACACTATACCCACTTTTTTAAAATTTTTGAAATACATAGTCACTCAATTTTAGCGTCACGTTAAGTTAGCGACATTTATTTTCAGCATCATTTCGTTTTAGCGATTTAAAAAATCGTTAAAAATTCGCTAAACTAAGGTGAATCTAAAATTTCATATAATAAGGTAGTTTCGAATTAAAGTTCATTTTAAAGTTTAAGACAATCAGTATCAATGCAGAAATATAGAATAGATATAACAAAAAGTATATCGGACAACAATCGAGTAATATACGCCGAATTCATAATGGCGGACGGCTCGGAGAAGTCTCGGTACGAGAACATGAGACGAAGCGGGTGAGGATAAAGCAGTTTTCATGATGGCGACGCCTTCAACCAGTTCGATTCCAGTTAAACTCACGGAAAATGACATTCCCGGAGCAAGTCTCGAGGGAAGAAAACCAGCAGAACTGAAAAAAGCTGATCTTATATTCTGGCTGCGATGCAGAGGTGATTCGTGCAAAGGACTAAACGTGAAAGCAAAGCTTGCTAAGCGGTGCGTGTGACACTGTGATCGATAAATGTAAATTGAATAACACGAAAAATCTGCAGAAAACACTTTGTATCCGTGCTAGTTTATTTTCACTTTTTCTTGTTTTCGATTTTTTAATTTTTAAAAGTA
Organism: Hydrozoanthus tunicans; assembly: GCA_026413305.1. Lineage (NCBI taxonomy): Eukaryota > Metazoa > Cnidaria > Anthozoa > Zoantharia > Hydrozoanthidae > Hydrozoanthus > Hydrozoanthus tunicans. The sequence continues at coordinate 16,107 of JAOBAT010076798.1, read as the reverse complement.
AATATTTTATCTGAAGAAGGTCTAAAATGTTGAAAGGCTTTTTATTAAATCTCGATCTGTGAGAAAATTTGCCTTTCTCTTTTTAGTTTTTTGACCTTGTTTACATATTTATTCGTTCGGCGTACGGAGTAAGTTTCAAAAATAGAAAGTTTGCTTAATTTTTTAATGTACGATTGCTGATCATGAGTATATATTGATGTAAAATTATATCTTTAGTTTGTGTTGTTTCTGGTTTTAGAGTTGAGGAGTACATTGCTTGTGGCAGAGACAAACTTATAGTTGACCCAGATCCGAACCAACTCTATACAAAACGCAAGGCTAGGGAATGTTCTATTTCTTTGGCTGATACGTCAACTCAGAATAATACAGATACCCGAGTAAAATACCCAACTAGTGGCTGGGAAAAATCTCTAGAAAAATTGCCCCTGTTCACAAAGGCTGAAATGAAAAGACATGTGGAAAATTCTGGTAAAAGGATTGGCAATGTTGAACACCATTCAGTCCCAACAAGTTTTAAACGTGCAACTACATTTCTCCAAGATGAGTATTTAAAGGAAATCGTAGCAGCTAATTACAAAGATTATTTCTTTTTTAAATGTAAATGCTATCACAGCTACAAGAAACCTGATGCACCTCATACGATAAAGGTAGCCCTCTGCATATTTGGGAGGAGCACTTTGCCTCACAGTGCAAAATGATGTATGCATGACTATACAAATTGTACTTTATTTTCACATACGGCTACCTCTAAACCTGTACTGATGCCTCTTTTGTATAACTAGTTCTTTTTTTCAGCAAAGATGTTTTCTACTTTGGCAAGGGCTGTTGATGCAAATGGGTGGATGTAAGACGGGAGAGGATGGGATAGGGATAGGGGAAGTGATTTCTTATGCACCGGCTGTCATTTTTAATTTTGTAACGAAAAAATACGTAACTATACCTGCATAACCTGATAACAATGGACTCACAGCCTCGATTTTTTAAGAAGACTTTTCTGAAAACTTGGAAACACTAACACTTGGCTCTAACCGTCCTCTAACAATTGTTGGTGATTTTAATTATCATATGGATAGCACTTCTAACAGGGATGCAAATCTGTTTGCTGGTCTTGTTGACTCTGTCAATCTTTGTCAGCATGTTAAGGGAGCCACACACAGTATACGTAAGGGCCACACTCTCGATCTAATCATCTCTCGTGCTAATGAGAATTTTACTCGTGATATGACTGTCCATTCAGACATTTACTCTGACCAAGTTAATACGTGTAGACTTAACCCCATTTGCTCTGATATCATATATAGCTACCTATAGATAAGCTAAGGAGTTCAACCGTGAGAAGTTATCAAGGGACACTATTAACTCTTTAATTGATGCCACCTGCACTTGTGCTGCAGGAAAAGTTGGTTATTGTAATCATACTTTAGCTCTGATGTTTAAGATTTGTAAGTATTCATTATTTGAAAGCAAAACAACTGAAGACCTCAAAGATGAATCTGATGAAAATCCTTCTTTGGCATGTACCTCAAAATAACAAACTTGGCACAAGAAAGGACGTAGTGATTCAATCCATCCACAACCTGTCATGGATATATTGTGGTGACAAAAATTAGAACTGGTGATGAAAATTCTGCTAAAGTCAGTAAATGCCGTTTGTACGAAGCCCGTAAGAAGCCCAAATACAATACTGAAGAAGTACGAAAATTAAAAAATTCCATAGCATCAATTAATCCCAGACTGGGAATTGCTACTTTGGTCTCAAATCCAGACACTGAAATGGTTGAAAAAAAATTGACCACAGCCCTGTGGGCTCTACAAACAGCTATCAGTTGTCATTTACTGAGGCCAACTTTCGGGTGAATATTGCTATCAGTAGTGTTCCAAGAATATGAATTTCAAATGAAGACATAAATAGCTACCCATGTTTTCCCCTGAAATATTTTTCACCAAGTACCTATCCAGACACTGTCTCACGAGAAGAGAAAACATTTTTGGCTTCCCTTGAAGTAGATCAAAACAAAATTAATGAAATTGAATTGCAAACAAGAGATCAGGCAGACAGTAAGACATGGAAGGAACAGAGGAAGTTTAGATTCACAGCCTCAAAATTTGATGTTATGTCATAAAGGGTTAGAAATCATGAAACATTTCAAGCAAAGGAGTTTACCAATAGGCATACACTCCATGGGAAAAAAATATGAAGGAACTGCTATTCACGAGTATCAAAAGTTCATGAATGCAAGAAAATCACCGTTTGTTGTGCTAAAATGTGGGCTTGTAATTTCAAACCAAATGCCAGTGCTTGTAGCTACTCCTGATAGAAAAGTTATTGACTTTGATTGTAGCAAACCATTTGGAATAATCGAAGTGAAGTGCCCATCAACAAAATCTGCTGTCACCCCGCTTGAAACCTGCGCTGATACCAAATTTTTTGTCAAAGGTTAGGCGAACAGTGCTGTTTGAAAACTGACCATGAATATTATGCACAAGTTCAAGGCCAGTTAGCAATAACTGGCGCTCCATGGTGTGATTTCATTATCTACACTTTTAAAGGGATGTCAATTCAACGAATTACATTTGATCAACATTTTTGAGACAGTTTGAGGCAGAAACTGGAGTCATATTATTTTAATCATTTCATTTCATTTGCTGCTTCACAGTACAGAAGCCAACAGCAAAGGCCAAGTCCTGAGTCTAAATGCTAAAGACTTGGTCTAGCATAATTATTGTACCCAACTTTATTTTATGTTATCATTATTAATGGATTTTCATTATGTATATTTAGTTAACCTTTACTAGTTATCTATTGCAAATTGCGCTTACTGATTGGTTACTGTACTCCCTGTCAATTCATCAACAGATACGCAGCAAGAAGAGATAATCTGGGATTATTGTGTATAATATATCAAAAGCATACAAAGTGTGTTTTTTAAAAGATTCAATAGACTACTAGAAGAATTTTACTAAAACAGTAAAGCTACTCATTCTTGTTTTCACTCAGCTTTTATAGATAACTTGGGCTTTACCCTCATCATAAATGTATAATATTTAATTAATGCATTTCAAAGTAATGAAAATCCATTGTAATAATAATTAATAATATATTATATTTTGCAATAAAATAATTATACAGAAGATAGAGTTCTGTTTCCAAACAACAGCATTGGTTCTGTGTAAAAAGTCTTTTTTTTCATAAATTTTATACACCGATTTTTTTTACAAATTTTATACAGATTTCTCGTTTAAAATGTTTTACAATATAGGATCTATATAACCAAACCTCATAAAAGGAGGTGGATCTTTCTGAAAATTTGTGTAAATAAATACTTCTACAGAGAACCAGTGTTGGTCTGCACTCCCAGGGGCCCCACTCATATATTTTTATGTTAGGGGGGTCCAAATGAGGTCAGTGTTTCACGCCCAAAAAATACCTAATTCAGAATTTGTGAACCCAAAAACATACCTACTTTTTAGCATGCCCAAAAAAATCCCTGAATTTTTTCATTAGAATTGCTATAACAGAAATCTTGCAATCTCAGAAATAACAGAAATAAAAAACCATACAAGCAGTAAAATTTGCTTAAGTTGTCGATTATAAGAACTGATGAAAAATGAATACCCAAAAAAAATTCGGTACTTTTCAGCTATCCAAAAAAATCCCTGTTCAATATTCCAGACCCAAAATGTCCTTTGGACCCCCCCCCCCCTTCACTCCATACTCAAATTGGGGCCCCTGGGTCTGCACAATGTATCCTAACCCTAACTCTAACTACAGTGTTTCCTATATGAGATAATGGGGTCTTGAAGATTGCACAAATGTGCACATACAGTCCACATCTGATTGGTTAAGCCAATAAGGCTTAAAGGAATTACACTCTCCCAAATGCGGAAGGTTTTGATTTTGTTGATAGCCCGCTCAACATGAATTCTTAAAGATACTATTTCTTGAGTTTTTACCCCATCTGCAGCATCCATCTGAGTAGAGCTACCCAAAAACAGAGGAATATTTAATGTAACACCAACTGGTAAAAGATCCTGAATTGTGAAACCTTTGTCAGCCATTACAGAATCATTAGCATCAAAGGTAAGGTCCAGAAATCCACTTCTCATGATTATTTCCCTGTCGGAAATACTGCCTGTGTATAATTCACTATGAATGTGATGTGGCCAGCAGGGGAAATTCCTATCAGTCCTTTGAATGTTGTGTGATTTTTATATGAACTGAACAACTTGCTGTTAAGGAGAAGGCTGCTTGGCATTTGGCACTTTATTTCTGTGCAATCTGTTATTACTCTCCTGGTAGGGGATTTTTTTCTGGAAATCGAGAGGCATGTTATCATCCACCACTTTTCGAGATTAGCATATATTCAACTGTCCCAGCTTTAAATACATAGAATTTATCCAAGAAATGATAATTCTGCTGACAGTTGATTGCGAGATGTTAAATAAATGCCCTAAATGACGTTCTGCAAAGCCTTGCCTTAGTCTACACATTGCAATACTAGGAAAAACTCTTCCTTCGGACTTAATGTTCTTGGTCTCCCTGGTCCAACACCAATATTGGTTTTCCTATCATAGTAATCAGATTCCACATCTTTGGAAATAGAACGCCAAAATCGGACGTTTTTGGCATTTTCACCTGGATTTAAGTAATTAAAGGCTGTCTCAAAAACGGCATACGATGGAAATCCTGTATAAAAAGCCATAGCAGCGTCAGAAATAAAGTTATTCAATGTAAAAACTCTGGTGTTCAAATTTTCACATCTTTCTGAAAGCTTTGACATATGGTTCCTAAGTTTATTTACCTCGGCTTCCAGCATCTGTTTACTTTCCAATCATTTCCTTGATTGTTTTTTCCATTTCAGCCACTTTTCTCTCAAGACTCTGCCTTTCTTGGTAAGAAAGCTGGTTATCCTCAGCGTTTATAAGCTGACTCTCTACAGTACGCGATCCTTCCTTGCTAGTCTCCATAACACGGTCACAATCTTTTGTGATGGTTTCGTTCACTTTCGTACTCACAGATTTTGAAGATTGACCGGTAATTGCATTTATGTCAAGCAATTTTTGACACGACGAATCTTCTTCGACTTCGGAATGGAAGAGAAAGCTCTGACTTTTGGCGACGGTCTTTTTCGCGGTGAACTCCTTTTCCATGCAAAAATGGATGGAATTGCTCCGTCAACATAAGCAAGTTGCCCAACGCCTAAACTTTTCTTTAGATGTTCCTTTTTGAAATGAAGTGAACAGACGTTAGTAGCATCTGTGATGGCGAAACGTTTTCCCGTGTCTCGTCGAATAGCATGCAACCATTGATCCCTCGCAGGCTGATCAGCTGGTATGTTGAAGAAACCAACTTTTTCGCCGTCCGGACCAATGGAACCATTTTGATTGCACAACGGAACACAACAATACCGATTTTGAGGCGATTTTTTAGCACTCATAGCTGTATAATCGTTTGTTTTGTTTTGCAAATAATATTTTTTTTTGTCGTCACCCGCCTCGTTTTCATGTTCTCGGACCGAGGCTTCTCCGAGCCGTCCGCCATTATGAATTCGGTGTATAGTTATTACTATAATTACTTAGATTATGCTTTTTATCAAAAAGTCCAACCGCAGCAATATCGTAAGCCGACCCGAACTCTCCATGTGTAACAAAAGTCGCCAGAACTCAACTGCAAGTTAATATTTAATCCTGTTCCTTTTAAAGGGAAACGTCTGCATGTTTCGATCAGTGTAATCATTTTGAGTGTGGTGAAGCTCTGATATTCTGAAATGAACCAAAGGCAAGTGTGAGAGCTCGAGAAATCGAGAAAGAAAAAAAGCCGAAACTGCCCCGAGCGGGCTGGAGCACCAGCGGAGATCGAACTCACACCCTGTAACCGAAGCTTCAAATGTAATAATGGCCCAAAATGTAGTAAAACTTTTGGCCCAAAATGTAATAAAGGTCTTAAATGTAATAAAAATTTGGTCCTACATGTAATACCGATTGGGTCCTAAATGCAAATAAGGGTCCTAAATGTAATACAAGATTGGTCTTAAATGTATAAATGGTCCGAAATGTAATAAACCATTGATCTTAAAACTAATAAACCAGTTATTACACTTAGGACCTAAAATCGAATTTAATAATAGTCCCTAAACGTAATAAAGGGTCAAAGTGTTATGGCGGTTATTCTTATGAATGTACGTAACATAAATAGTTTATTTTGCCTGTTAAAAACGTTAAAACGTACATATTTGGGAGGAGCACTTTTGCCTCACAGTGCAAAATGATGTATGCATGACTATACAAATTGTACTTTATTTTCACATACGGCTACCTCTAAACCTGTACTGATGCCTCTTTTGTATAACTAGTTCTTTTTTTCAGCAAAGATGTTTTCTACTTTGGCAAGGGCTGTTGATGCAAATGGGTGGATGTAAGACGGGAGAGGATGGGATAGGGATAGGGGAAGTGATTTCTTATGCACCGGCTGTCATTTTTAATTTTGTAACGAAAAAATACGTAACTATACCTGCATAACCTGATAACAATGGACTCACAGCCTCGATTTTTTAAGAAGACTTTTCTGAAAACTTGGAAACACTAACACTTGGCTCTAACCGTCCTCTAACAATTGTTGGTGATTTTAATTATCATATGGATAGCACTTCTAACAGGGATGCAAATCTGTTTGCTGGTCTTGTTGACTCTGTCAATCTTTGTCAGCATGTTAAGGGAGCCACACACAGTATATGTAAGGGCCAACTCTCGATCTAATCATCTCTCGTGCTAATGAGAACTTTACTCGTGATATGACTGTCCATTCAGACATTTACTCTGACCGAGTTAATACGTGTAGACTTAACCCCATTTGCTCTGATATCATATATAGTTACCTATAGATAAGCTAAGGAGTTCAACCGTGAGAAGTTATCAAGGGACACTATTAACTCTTTCATTCACTGTCCTGATTCTGGCTGTCACGATGTTGACACATTAGTTTACACCTACAATGACACACTTTCAAAAATATTCGACTAGCATGCTCCACAAAAAACAGTCACTGTTAGACATCGACCTATGGCAAAGTTGTAAAACGACCAACTTCGAGACTAAAAACGTTGTATAGAAAGTCAGGTACGGTCTGATTGTTGTTAAGGATCTTTATGAAGATCAAACTCCGAAATATAACAAGCTTCTGGAGATTACTAAGACTGAATACCAACGAACTAAATTTCAGAACTCTAACCGCAATCGGCTTTTTTTGGATGATAGACAACATGTTCAAGCTTAGGCCCACTGCCCTCCCCTGCTCCCTGCACATCAATCTTCTAAACAGCTTGCCGATTAGTTCAATGATTTTTTCAACAGCAAGATTTCTGTTATCCGTGCAAGTCTTAATGAATCGTCAGTGTTTGTTGAAGGAAGGGAACTTTCAAATTTCATGTCGGCTAACAGACTTTGAATCACCCTCAGATTCGGCTATTGTGGATGTCATGTGTTCACTTTCTTCCAATAATTGCAATCTAGACACAATTCCTACATCTAATGTAAATCAATATAGGTTTGATTTAGCGCCTGCTGTTGATAGGATCGTGCGCGCCTCAAATTGGCAATGTTGCTTTTTCAAGGTTAGGCAGCTGGTTGGCTGGTGCCTCCCAGCAAACGGCCTCTTTTTGTGTACTGGAGAGCTCCAAGCTCCAGCACAACATTGTGACAGACCGCTGGAAAAGGCCTATGAAGGGGGCTCAGACAAAAAAAAGAAAAAAGGGGAGTCAAACAAAAAAGGTGTTGATTTGCATCAAATTTTGATGCATTTCCAAGAGCCTCTAGGGCCTGGATTTTCTCCCCCTAACAAATATGAGAATACCTCCATCCTCTACTCTCCTGTTGACTTTATTCTCTAAATATTTTCATTGAAATTAGAAGATGCATTAGCCACACTAACATCTAGTACATAAGCCATTCTATCATGAACCAGTCCAAACTGTTGTCGTCAAACACACAAAACTCATGGTGTTTTAACCGATTTTACATATCTTGATTAGGGATAGTCTAGGTGACAATCAGAGGGGAGACGGACCATACATTTAGGACCAAACTTTTGTTACATTTAAGACCTTTACTACATTTAGGACCACTTGTTAGATTCGAGGCTTCTTGGCAGGTGCTCTAACCACTGAGCTACCGAGGCCTGATTTATACAGTGGCCCTAAGAGGACGAACCAACCCGGCAAGACGAGCCAGGCAATGCCTTTTTATTCTTTGATTAATGATAACACATAAATCAATGATTAATCAAACAAGCTAGAGAATCATAGAACATTTGAAAGGAAAGATCAATAAACTGGAAATGTGTGCATCAGTTTTGCGAGCGGAAAGTAAGCTTGACTTCCAAGGTTAAGCTTGTTTGTCTACTCTAGATTACAGAGCTTTCATTGATTTGTAGTTTTATATCTCTTGCTTTCATTTATCTCCAGCGGTCATGTGAAGACTTACGTATACAAGACTGAGAGTTAGTTCCATTTTGTAAAATTTATTCTTACATTGAGGTTTTAATTAAATACTTGGTGTAGCTTCCTTCAAGCTCCTCAATGACAAGGGTGAGCAATTAAGCTTAAACAATCTAGAACGTGTTGAAAAATAACCAGAATGTTTGTTGAGACTCATTCCATGCCGTTTACTAATGTCACGGACACAAGGTTTTACCATTTATCACTTTTCTGACGTCAAAAACAAAAAAAAGCAACAACATATGAAGGCAAAAGACGAGAGCACAAAAGGAAGTCTATATCTGATTAGGCAACTGCAAAGTTCGTCTGATTTTTTTGTTTTATTCTCGGCATAAATCTAAGACTGAAGCGATATAGCTTAAGAAAAATAATTGTTTTTGAAATATTTCTCATTCTATATACGCCTCTAGCTAAGTAGTCGGAAAGGCGTCATCAGCTAAAGTGAGCTATAATGCTTTTCAGTAACTTAGGTTTCGGTATGCATGTCAAACTTAAACTCGTCTTTCATATTCATTCCAGCTTCCCGAAGCCTATATGCATCCGGTTTTCACACAACGTAGCTTTTTGCAATCACCGAAAAATGGTCACATGAGTCAAGATATGAAAAGACCGCAAGCTAGAAAAATTGTATGGTAGAAAATTCTTACATGAATTATTTGTGACCAAATATCTTTGATCAAAGCCATTTCAGTGAAACAATATTTTCTAAAGCTAGGTTGAATTTGCTGGGTGGGTTGTCAGTGGCGCCATATATAGCCGAGCGAGCGCCAAAAGCACGAACATTTCTAGGGGGTCACAGAAATTTCAAAAAAAGGCGTTTCTGAGTTCCTCAGAATTTAAATGCACTAAAATCATAAAACCCAACAAAGATGTACTTCCCGCGCAAATGCTATAAACTATCTTTCCTGGGGAAAAAATATCAGGCGAAAAAAATCTTATTTTAGCATTGAATCCGTAAACATACTGATGACAAAGGCACGGATCGTTTGTAACATTAACAACAGGGGTTTGGACGAGTATTAACCACACAGCATTCATTGCAAAATAACAATTTTAACAGGTGCTTTCACAAATTTGTTCCCTTTTTTCTTTATATTGAATATTATCAAAAGGATTTTTCAATACTGTTCTTTTCCCTGTCGAAACATTCTGAAGACCCGGGCCTGCAGGCCTACAAGCTGGCTACACCATTAGTTGTATGTCAGTAAGGATGCGAAGGGAAGAAGCAAGTTGTGTAGATGACACCCGAAGATTTTAGACAACTGGGAAAAACGGAAAAGGCGATAGTTATTTTTGTCATGAATTATTTTGCCTTGTGAAGTGGAGAAACTGTTTCCACTTTCCACACCAATGAAAAAGAGCGTTTGACGTACAGGCCTGAAGTGAAGCAATAACCTGTGCTGTAATCTTCAGTAAACGGGACTCAGCCCTTGAATACCTGTCGCGTTACGTGATGGTATTGCTTCAACAAACCGTTGGATCTTCACGCAGTTATCGTAGGTGTTATTTTGCTATTTGTAAGATAAAGTGGCTCTTGGTTTTTGGCGGCCAAGCTCTTTGCTATGCTGGAGAATCTCTGATATCTGAGTTGGTCTTCTTCAAGGTAAAACTCATCGCTTGAGTTTCGATCTTTAAATCAGGGAGATGTCTTATGGTGAACCACAGTTTTTTAACCGTGCCGTTTAATAGGTGTCGATCGACAGCATTGCCTAGCTACACAATTTCTGCTCAAAACATAAAAATTATGAAAATTTTACTGTCTTCTATATAAGAAACATGTTGCGGTGTTATAAAAGACTGATCTCGCAACAGTTTTCTTATATAAGAAAATGAGTGTGCAATCTTTTGATTTAAGGAGATGATGTAAATGCAATTACTTTTAAAAGGCTGAGAAAATCTCAGAATTTTATCAAATCTATTGATCACGAGAGATTTCTTTTACTCTAAATAGATACATTTTTATAAGAACGGTGAGGCTGAAAACACACGTTCATTTTAGAACATATATGCAGAGGACGTAACCAGGAACATCTGTCTAGCATTTTTAAACATATTGAGCTCATATGTTTTTAAATTCTAAAACTTGTTTTTTATGCTTTCATGCAACATCGCCTAATAGCCTAATAGCGTAGAGGTGGTGCTTTAGCCTAAAAACAACAACAATCAGATTGAAGTAGCGAAGGACCAACGCGGTTTCCCTTGCAATTTGGACTAAGCAATAATAATAAGGCAACATATTGCTTGTAATTAAGTTAAGTAGTTTTTTGAGCTTCGGAATTCTAACAAGAATCAAGATATTGGCACTTGAGTTAGATTTGCATATTAATTTTGGTTGTGTTTTTGTAAACTTTATCAGCACCGTTAACATTAACGCTTTAACCTACTTGCACTCGGGAGACCATACATAGTGTCTAGTAAGAGCAAATTAATTTCGGTTCGGCCTAACCCGAAATCAAGTTTATGTCGTGGAGTGGTAAATCGCAAATGCATCTTATGAATCCTGAAGATTTATTTGTCATTATTGACAGGGACAACAAGATTTCTTCTCTTCGCCCATCAACTCTGTCAATTATTCTTTATTTTTTCTTAAGGTTTTAAAGAATGACTTCGACATCCCCCGTGCTTCTATCTCGCCACGGTGGGCTTTGTAGTGGAGGCGGTCAACCTTTGGATTCAGCTCACAAGAAAACAAAAAACATACAGGTCACTTCCGGAATTATAATAAACAGTATCGAAATATCAATATCAATGATTGTTTGCATGGTCTGAACAAAAGAATCGAATTATGAACAACGACCGAGGTCACGCGCCATGAATACAACGGTGAATTCAATCGAATACAACCGATACATGAGAAACGGATTGTAAAACGTTCCCACCTCTTTCAATTTCATTTAAACGCTTTAGAAAATCGTTTAAAAAACTCAGAAACGTTTTAGCAATGTAAACTAAATGACAATCCTTTCTTACGGGCGCGACTCTGTACTCTACATGAGCCGCTGATCCGAGAACTTGTTTATTTCAGTGATCGAGTATATTTGAAGTAAACTGGAACTGAGCCTCCCGTAGCGGAACCTTGCCACTTTAAGGCTGTCCGGAAAAAAACAAAGGTTCAATCTAAAAGGAAAACTTTTAAGACTAAGACAAAGTCTTGTGCTTGGCGTCAATGTAGTTTCCTTGCGTTTATGATTCTCAATGAGTGTTTTGGGTAATATTGTGCAGGAAATACTTTCCAGAAGCTAAATCTAACTACACTCGGGTTTCCTTTCGCGAACTGACTTTCAAGGTTAACGCAATGCTAATATAGTTAAATACACCATGTTCAAAGCATTAATACAATAATACTCATAAACAAATATTATGTATTGGGTAATATTTATGTTATTTCGTTTGGGAAATTGAAATAAAATGGAAAAGGGCTTACTACAAACCACTATAAATTTACAAAGGACAAGACCAATATTCCAATTTACGAGTTAAACCGCGGTAAACAGTCTGCCCTCCACAAACCAACATCAAAGCTTAGTCTTACAAAACGTACATAGATTTACGTGTAAATAGAAAAATTTGTCAATTCCAGTTCTTTCTTTTTTCTTTTTCAATCCCAGTTCTGCCTTTCTTCTGAAGTGTTTATTGTTAAACCAGGTATGGAAAAGTGGGAGTTTTTCGACCAATGACTAAACAATCATGGACGCAATGAAAATGCACTAACTGCTTGCAAACTGTTCATTATACGCGTAGGATCGCCGGAGTCCCATGCATGTCGGATCACCGAAATCCCAATTCCTCGTAAACCTCTATACCTCTATTACCTTTAAAAAAAACTCAGAAAGCTGTGGAGCGTGCTTGATTTTTAGCCAGTCCAAATAATAGTTTACAGAATCTAGAAACAACCCAGTTTCAAGAAACTAAAAACAGGAACTGTTTTGTGCAAAATACCGATAAACAGCCCGGCTGAGTGTGATAATGACATGCATGCATAGCTATTTTAGCTGAATTAGCTACTAGTTAACCTTGAGCAATTGACTCATAGTCGAAAACAAATGGCATCATTACCTTGAAGGTAATGAGCTGAAATAGGAATGACCAAAGTATAAAGATAGGTTTCCTTGACAGTTGACAAGGCAAGTATTTGCAGCAGAATATACTTAAAGAAATGATCAATTAGCAGATCTGTTGCCCTTATATACTGTTAAGCTGAAGAAATGATAAATGTTTCCAAATTGATTTATCGTTCCTAAAATTTATCCATTTTTTTACATGTGGATAAAACATAGAGCATAATATATTTTATTGCGGACCGGAATTCCGTAGACGATTTTCCATATACAATTAAACTTTAGTGTTTCAGAAAATACTATCAAAATATATTTTCAAGAAACCCTTACAGAACGCTAAAATACCCACGTTAACGTTGATTAGGCTACAAGCTTCCCTCTTAATGACGCCAGCAAAGTGAGATATACTTTGTTGGCGTCATCAAAAGACAGCGGTCTCTAGATACTTGCGTGTGGATAAACCGCTAACAGCTAAGTGGAATTGGGGAAAAGTATAGCAAAAGAAATTCACTTCAACCAATTATATCACTGCTCTTCCATATTGGATTGAAAGTCGGTATTTCAAATTAGTGGGTTTACATTGTCACACTTTATATACGAGCATCCAAAGGATCGAATACCTTTGTATGTTCTAAAGTTTTTTTCTACTTTGATTAGACTGATTTTCTAAAGGAAAAGCGGTCGACCTTTGATTCGGCTCAGAAGAAAACGAAAAACATACAGGTCAGTTCCGGAATGATAATAAACAGAAGTGAAATATCAATATCAATGATTTTTTGCATGGTCTGAACAAAGGAATCGAATTATGAACAACGACCGAGGTCACGCGCCATGAATACATCAGTGAATTCAATCGAGTTCAACCGATACATGAGGAACTGCCTGTAAAACGTTCCCACCTTTTCAATTCCTTTTAAATGCTTTAGAAAATCGTTAAAAAACTCAGAAATGCTTTAACAATGTAAACTAAATGCAAGTTTTTCTTACGGGCGCGAATCTGTACTCCATATGAGCCGCTGACCCGAGAGCTTGTTTATTTCAGTGATCGAGCACATTTGAAGTAGACTGGAACTTTGTCTCCCGTAGCGGAGCTTTGCCACTTTAAACCAAAGTTTCTTATCTAAAAGAAAAACTTTTAAGACTAAGACAAAGTCTTATGCTTGGCGTCAATGTTGTTTCCTTACGTTCTTGATTCTCAACGTAATCCTCAGTAACGGTTACAAGAAATGATTCAACACTTCCTTTAATCCGAGTGTTTTTGGTAACTATAAGTTTACAAAGGCAAAGACCTTTACTGACAATTTACGAGTTAAACTGCAGTAAACAGCCTGTTCTCCACACACCAACACCGAAGCGTAGTCTTACAAAACGTACATACTAGATTTACGTGTAAAAAGGTTAATTTGTCAATCCCAGTTCTTTCGTTCTTCTTTTTCAATCACAGTTCTTCCTTTCTTCTGAAGTGTTTATTGTTAAACCAGGTATGGAAAAGTGGGTGTTTTTCGACCAACGACTTAACAATGAATGCACTAACTGCTTGCAAACTTCGTTGTACGCGTAGGATCGCCGGAGTCCCATGCATGTCGGATCACCGAAATTCCAATTCCTCGTAAACCTCTATACCTCTATTACCTTTAAAAATATTCAGGAAAGCTGTGCTGCGTACTTGATTTTTAGCCAGTCCAAATAATAGTTTACAGAATCTAGAAACAACCCAGTTTCAAGAAATTAAAAACAGGAATTGCTTTGTACAAAATACCGATAAACAGCCCGGCCGAGTGTGATAACGACATGCAAGCATAGCTTTTTTGGCTGAATTAGCTACTAGTTAACCTTAAGCAATTGATTCAAATTCGAAAATAAATGGCATCATTACCTCGAAGGTAATGAGCTGAAATAGGAATGACCAAAGTATTAATAAAGATAGTCTTCCATGACAATTGACAAGGGAAGCTTAAGTATTTGCAGCAGGATATACTTAAAGAAATGATCAATTAGCAGATCTGTTGCCCTTATATAATGTTAAGCTGAAGAAATGATGAATGTTTCCAAATTAATTCATCGTTCCTAAATTATATCCATTCTTTTACATGTGGATCAAACATAGAGCATATGATATTTTATTGTGGACCGGAATTCCGTTGACGATGTTCCATATATAATTTAATATAATATATATAATAACTTTAGTGTTTCAGAAAGTGCTGTCAAAATATTTTTTCAACAAACCGTTACAGAACGCTTAAATACGCACGTTAAACGTTCTCGTTTGAATAGATTAGGCTACAAGCTTCCCTCTTGATGACGCAAACAAAGTGTATGTCATTTTCTTGGCGTTCTTAACAGCGGTCTCTCCATACTTGCGTGTGAGAAACCGCTAGCAGCTAAGTGGACGTGGGGAAAAGTATAGCAATAGAAATTCACTTCATCCAGTTCTATAAATTAATTATAGGATAGTACGTGCGATTCGAATGAAGTTATTATGAAGCACAAAAATGACGTCACGACCAATATGGCGAGTCGCGTAAAATTTGATTTTTGGTAAACTCTGTGTTTTTTATAACATTGCAAGACTTTAAAAAATGTCCAATAAGCCTTTTAACTTTCGGTTGAATGCCCTGAATAAATTTGCGGCTGAAGAATTTGTACCTAAAGAACAACCAGTGAAAAGAAAAGACATTCGTTTTGCAAATTTAATCGGAGAGCGAGCAAGAAAAGTTGGTCGATGGAGCGCAGTTAGGATCAACAAAATACTCTATAGCACACAGAGTAAAAGCGTTTACAACAATAATTTTCATTGATGATTCGGAATTTTACTGTTTTAGTATTACTCCAACAGTTTCAGATACGAAAACATAAGGGCAAAATTGAAATTAACTATTTAGCTGAGCTTGAAAACAAATAACAGCAAAACGAGACAACACGGTAAAGACTAAGTAATGTTTCAAGAAATAGATAACCAATATCATTTTAACTTTGTTTTGGTTTGAGCAAATCACAAACTTTACACTTAAATAATTCAAATGGCCAAATAAAATCCCTTGAAGAGATGACAACAACTGAACAAGCGAACTACTAAACTAGGGCATACGCTAAAGTCAAAAAAGGCAAGCGAAGATTACTTCAAAAGTAGTCTTCTCGAGCTGAAAACAGAATTGAACGTTATCTTAATTGCCCTCCACATAATAAAATTATGTTGAGAGACAATTTTTCATTTCTCTGACTTCTTTTTGGAGAGCCTTTTGGTTTTATAAATTTTGCACATTTCCCTGCTTTAGAAAAAAGGAAAATATACGATTGTTCGTCGATCTACAAACCGATGAATGGATCACAAAATTTCAATTCAAACAGTCAGTTGAGTTGCTTTTTTCCAAGCGGTACGACTGGCTGTCTCCGGGTTGTGAAAATACGCAGTTTCATCATGAAAGAAGTAAAGTGTACATCGCCTCTGTGCTTGTTAAGTCGGAAACAATAATTTTAGTATTGGTAATCAAATGGTTTGGAGTGCAATTCGGGATTAATCAGCACGAGTAAATATTTCAAAGGCTAACTTAAAA
>JAOBAT010076787.1:0-20402 GCA_026413305.1 Hydrozoanthus tunicans | reverse complement strand
TAACTCGCACAGTGATTTCCATAACTCACATAGTGATTTCCATAACTCGCACAGTGATTTCCATAACTCGCACAGTGATTTCCATAACTCACATAGTGATTCCCATAACTGGCACAGTGATTCCCGTAACTCGCACAGTGATTCCCGTAACTCACATGGCGATTCTCGTAACTCGCACAGTGATTCCCATAACTCGCACAGTGATTTCCATAACTCACATAGTGATTTCCATAACTCGCACAGTGATTTCCATAACTCGCACAGTGAATTCCATAACTTACACAGTGATTTCCATAACTCGCACAGTGATTTCCATAAGTCACATAGTGATTCCCATAACTGGCACAGTGATTCCCGTAACTCGCACAGTGATTCCCGTAACTCACATGGCGATTCTCGTAACTCGCACAGTGATTCCCATAACTCGCACAGTGATTTCCATAACTCACATAGTGATTTCCATAACTCGCACAGTGATTTCCATAACTCGCACAGTGAATTCCATAACTCACACAGTGATTTCCATAACTCGCACAGTGATTTCCATTACTCGCACAGTGATTTCCATAACTCGCACAGTGATTCCCATAACTCGCACAGTGATTCCCGTAACTCGCACAGTGATTCCCATTACTCGCACAGTGATTCCCGTAACTCACATGGCGATTCTCGTAACTCGCACAGTGATTCAGAAAATCGGTAGTTATTCCCGTAACTGGCATAGTTTAACTCGCGTAGTGACTCAGAGTCTCGCACGGTGATTGAGATCTCGATAGACTTTTGTCCTGTTTGGCTAGCCATAATATTTCTCGGTTTTCTCCGGTCCGTAATAGATGTTCGTACGTGCTTGTAACTTCGCCAACGGGAAGAATATTCTGTTTCGCGGAGAAAACGGGAGTTTGATGGAAAACGAAGTTGAGGAAGTGAAATTTTGAGGGCAAGATTCAGTGTGGTATATATTTAGTTGCCGCCAGCCTTTTTCTTTTTTTCTTACTAGTTTGTACACCTTGGTACCCTGGTTAGGTTTTATTTTGTCGATTGCGCGGTCGCTAAAACGACCGTTGGTGACCTTGGCGATCCATCCGGTTGCACCGCGGTGATTTTTGAAGCAGAAACGGTGAAAACCTGTTTGGAAAACATCATTTGACAACGGATGTTTAAGGCATTTGTTCGTGGACATGTCAGGCGATTTGCCAGTCAATTTGGTTTACATTACATTGGTTGTCGTTCCTAGCGTGAGAAAAGGTTCGTATCAAGGTCTGCAGCCTTTACTTTTTCTTTACGAGTGGAACAACGATCGCGAAAACTCTCTCGAAATCACCTTCAATCGCGCCCAAAATACGCACAAGATACAAACACAAGCTGAACTCAAGGAAGGTGAACAATTTTTTCTAATAGTTTCGGTTTTCAATTAAAATTTTGGATAAATTTATAAGATTTTGTATGGTAAATTGTCCACATTTAGAATCATTCCCTTAGACTTGCTGCAAGTTTGGGGTGCCTGTGGACAAGCAGGCAAATTGATGAAGACGTAGAATTAGGGATATAAGCAGGTTGTGTGGGAAAGAATCGATGGCTCTCTTATCGACAAGAAAGGAGGTGTGCGGTCTGGGTTACAGCACACGTGGGATCGGGTCTCTGCACACCCGCGGATGTACCGGTATCCCAGCGAATTTGGTCTCCAGCCTCACCCCATCGAACATCTGGCTTTTTTCGACCGGACTGCGCCTACCCTGTGTATCAGTCCTCTTACTTCAAGTTTCATATAGTACTGAATTTGAAGAACGATGCCTCGATGAATAATTTTGAACAAGCAACGCGCCCCTTTACTTTTTTTTTAATCAGCGCGGCATTCGATGCCATTGTTCACGACTTACCATTGGACCGGAGATCCCAATTCTGCGGCTAGGAATATACGCAATACCAACCATTTTTACAATACTTTAACACCTACCCTGCTACCGCCAGTTGCTTCAAAACTTGACTACAATTTTATTTCCTTATTCGTAATTTGTTTCCACATAAATACCTACATACACAGGCATGCTCTTTATTTCATACGCATTTTATAGGCGACCGAACTCTTTGTATCATTTTATCAATGCATTACTTCCTGTACATTGTAGTTTGACACCATTTTATTATATTTTAAAAGTAGTGTTCAAATTAATATATTGAAGATTTATTACCAGTCAATTAACCCTTTGACTACTGAACGTTTTGGGACCCAGTTCCATGTTGTTCATGGAGCATAATCGCAGCGCGATGTTTTCCTTCGACTCAAAATCAAAACATGTATGCGCAGTGCGTAGTAGAATTTGGGTGTGCTTGAGGAAGTGAGAAAATCACAAATCAAAAGCTAAAAAGTTATTTTATTAGATTTTCATTTTTTCATCACAAAATATATTAAAACAGCTCGAAATTATTTCCGTACAAAACAGGTTTATCACATATTTTAAAATTCTCGCTTGTTCTCTCGAACGCAATCGCCAAGTTTTAAGTTAATATGTTGACCAACAACTCTAAAATAGATTTAGATGTTTAGCTACGGTAAAACAAAATATTTAAAAAGGTAAGTATTTAAACGACATCTAAAAATGATAGAAAAGAGATTTTGAATCGCACGCGTAAACCGACTGTTATACTCAAAACAAGCAGATGCTCTGGATCAATGTCGCACTGTTTTCACGTATTTAAAGCAAATTTCTACCGATTACCTTTTTGGAGTTTCTTTTCAATGTTGTTACAATGAATAAAATGGCTTTCACGGCCCTTGATGTAAAATCCCGAGATATCATATGCTGCAAACGAATTCTGACTGAACTAAAAACAGCCAAGCTCTTTCATGCATAAATTCTTTCGCAAGCGAGACTCGAAAATCGAAATGTTTGAACTTGCTTTCCTTTTCTTGCTTTTTCGGTAGACACTTTCGAGAATTTGAAAATTCACGAAAAAGACATTTTACGTCTCGATTTTCAAAGAAAATATTCGTTGACAAGTAATTGGCGACTGCAGTTAAAACACAAATATGCAGAAAAACTCTTGAATCGAAATGTCACACCATTTCAAAACAAGTTCCGACTTGTTTACTCGATCGTTTTAGTCTCGCTGATCTGTTTGTTTCCGCGATAACCAGATCTACGAAATCATTGTCAAATTAACTTTGAAAGAAAAATAACACCAAAGGATTTTTCGAAAAAGGAACTTGAATTATCGTGGTAAAAACATCGAAAGGCAAGGTCTTGAAGGCGCTTTTTCCATTCATCATTTCATGTTGTTCATTTTCGTCGGCTTCGTCGTCACTTTTTTTTTCTTGTTCCTAATCGATTGAATTATCGGCTAAAACATCTTTATGTAATTCCCTGGTATCTTCATCGAGAATTTCATCGTTTTCCCCATTGTTTTTGCCAAAATTTAACCGAAACTCGTCATAAGTAGTTCCTTCACGCGCCACCGCCACCGACATTGATCTCGAAATTTCAACTTACGTTATCTTCCTCTGTTAGTAAAACTATATGCGCAGAAGGTGTAGTGTGATTGGCTGTTTATTGTTTAAAAATAAGGAAAAACAATAGAAACAAATTCTACACTGTGTAGGGGAGGGGATAGGCCTAAGATTGGAGCCGTCTCTGGCCGGCCGGTTTAGGCCGTTTCAGGAAAAACAGAACATTGCGTCCCGAATGGTTGAGGCCGTTTCAGGAGCCAAAGGGTTAGTTAATGCATGCCTAAAATCTAAAGAAATAAATTATTTTCAGTATTAACCATTCTTCTTCTTCTTCTTTCGCTTCTTCTTCCCTTTCTTCTTCTGTTTCTTCTTCTTGTTATTGTTATTTCTATTAACACTGTTATTATTGTTATTTTTCTCATTTCAAATATATTAATCATTAGTAATTTTATTAGTATTATATTTTGTTGTTATATTGTATTGGGTATTATTGTATTCATGCTCGACAAGGTGGGAAGGAACTTAAAAATATTACTAAAAAGAGCATAAAAGAAAAACTATGGCTAGAAACCCAAGTTTTCCTCTCTTAAAAAGGAAACAGTTGTCAAGTTAGACAGCTAAAGAAGTATTAAATCAAACCATACCTAAGAATGGCGGCTTTACAACATCCTTCTTCTTCTCCAGAACACTAAAGGAATCCGAACATGGAACATGGATGATGTTTTGTGCAGGAACGCTAGCTGGTGGCTGTTGTTCTATTATAGAACATGCGGACAAAATTTTTTCTCTTTTTTTGCGAGCGTATCCCGCTGCAACTAATACATCGTTTATTTCGATGTCAGAAGCACTTGATGTATCAAAGAGCTTCACTTTATATCTGCCGTCAGCTTCTTTTCCATTAATGAAACCTATTAGGCCTTTGCTCTTGGTCAGTTTCCCAAACAGACTGTTGGCTTCCACTGACCACTGGCACTGGCCATCAGACGGCTCAATTCCTGAAAGTGAGCACTCAAATGCTTGTTGTGGAAGAAAGGCAAGTTCTTCCGCTATTTCCTTAACTTCAGTAAGGGGAGTCTTCTGTCTATTGCCGAAGTCAACAAACTTCACTTCAACAAAACCTGAGGCGACAGAACTAACTCCCGTTATCACAGCTCTGTACCAGGCTCCATCTTCAGCAAACTTGGCACAACAGGCTCGACCAACTGTGTAAGATTTCAGTGCCAAAACACCACTTGAAAGTTCACTGTACTGGTTATTGACTTCACACATCAGTTTTTGAAGGTCTTCAGTGTTTGTAAGGAGCTGTGAGAAAAAGCCCTCCGGATTTTGGTAGTTACATATTACCAAGTCCTGGTAGCTATCCATTTGAACTGAGACCGGTTTAAATGCCGGTTGGTTGCGGTTTCCCGCGCTTTCGTCAACGTTCGTTACGAATTTGTTAACTAATCGTCGAAACGGAAAAGAAACTTGCAGCGCCATTGCTGCTGGCGAGCAAGAGAGAAGAAGCTTCGATTTCTAAAGAAGATTTTTCTGCTTTTATCTTTGCTGCTATCTCTTCCTGTACTACGAGAGGAAACACATTTGCAAACGAGGGTAAATGAGCTCTATGACATAAACATACCGTGATTCTATGCGCGCGCAATAGAAACCGCTGACCGGGAACTCTGACCTGTTAAACGCCAACAGACCAGTTTCTCGATGGAAAGCATTGTACCCCAATTGGGTGAAACTAGAATCGCTGAATCGGTGTTTTGAGTCAGCGGTTCTGTTCAATAATGACCGAAGACTAGTACCTAGTTTGATTAATCATTCACAAGTCCCTCTTTACGGAATCTGTGCCAGACAAGTGCGTTATTTTGGTAAATACCGAATTTCTGGCCTCAGCCATTGAGATATACTCCTATATACTCGATACCAATAGTTTAAACCAGAAATTTGCCCATGTTTGAGAATTACAGTCGTTTCGCTGCGCAGTATCGCTGAAACGCCCATATAACAACCGCGGCGGAAGGGGAAGTAGGCTAGTTAGTTTACCTGCTTTTTCATTAATATGTTTTTTTTTTCAAACGAAGCTTTTTCACATCTCGATATTATGTGGCCATTTAACACATTTAATAGCTCCAACACATTATTTATTTTGGGTTGTTAAAGTATCTTAGAGCGCAAATCTTAGTAAACCCAAAGCTTGTAGTCCATTTATACTTTGGATTTTTAAATCGCGAGTTCAAAATCTATGGCATTCTCACTGAACCGCCAAACGAAGATCGGATTCCTGCTTTTGGATCAGATTTCATCAGGTCCGTCCACAATAGTTTGAAAAAAACAAGATGTATGTCACCGAAAACGGAGGTTTTCGAAAATATTTCCAAGATCAGAGTGAAGGTTTTTTTTAAAACGAACGTGCCGCGTTTAGTGTAGACGAGCAAAAACGAAGGTTTTCAAAAACGCTTCACTCGCTGCTTATCTCGACAATACAATCGAGCAAAGACAGTTGTTCTTTTATCGAGGTCTAGTCTTGATCGCAAACCAGTTTTTATACGTTTTCGATTTAAATGAAAACTGAGGTTTTCGAAAAACGTATTAAAGAGGACAGGGCTTTACAGTGACAATTGACGTGAAAAATTTTTTGAAATCTTTTTCTGGAATTCTGGTCTAACTTGTCAACAGACCGGTTTCAAAAGCTTTTCGCCTCTATTCTTTGATTAGCAAGGTTTATCCGTTGAGACAACAAAATATTTCATGTCAGCTCAATTCAGATTTAACCCTGGGTTAATTAATGCTATTAAATTGGCATCCCCCCTCCCCCTCCCCCCCTCATCCTGGCTATGCTGTGGTATGCGTGCTCCGCCAGGAATTCAATTTCAGTTCCCCATATCACCCGCGCCGCCAGTAACTAAGATCAACCAAGATGGCGTCGGTTTTCTGACGGAAGTATCTAAACCCATTCCTTTCCTGATCCCTTGGATTCTGCTGTTTCTGCATCTTTCTGGCTTTTCAAAGCTGATTTGTTGTAAAGGTGAGTAACAATAGCGAGAAGTAAGAAAATTTTTTACCATTCTGTCTTATTTAGAGGGTCACAGTGTTAGGAGCGTCCTTCGATTCAGTCGGCCGGGCGACGATCGTGTACACTTCATTAGCCTTGCGTAAGATTTAAAACCATCGAAAGCGTGTGGGGTATTAAGATTTCTTTAAACAGTGCCTTTGTTCTTCCAGCTTATTTCGATGCAATCCAGGTTTTGATGAATGCGTGATGAAAATATACACTCACAAGCTATAAGGTTTTTATTCATAAAATGATTCTTCAATTGGCGATGTAAATAATGAAAAACAAACGCGCGAAAGTGGGTATGTTAAGTGGATCAATATATATTATGCTTGTGTATCGAGTCGTTTTCGTGGAAACGAAACAGTTGCTATATTATCATTTATGCCCAGCCAGTTTCTCTAAGACGTCCAGGGAATGTTTTTCGCTCAAGAAAGAGTAGTATAAAAGCGCAAAGGAAGTGACAGATAATTTTGTTCAACAAAGTAAATAGTGTGGCTTATTTATCCTAAGTAAATAATTCATTTAATCATAGTTACTATTGAAAGCAGTCTGCGTTGAAGTAGCAACTTGAAAACTAACTTCTTGATCTGAATAGAACGTTATAATGGTTATATGTTAGAATGTTGAAAGAAACTCGACCGTCGACGGCTAGTATTTCGGTTTCAGTATATTGAAATTTTCTTTAATGTACTTTGTGAATTTCGTCAGGGTCAATTGAGCAAAAAATATTCACCTGTGAAATTTTTTTTTTTCAAAATGTTTTAGGAGCTATATAATAATATTCTATGGCATGTAGATTCTTTTATTCCAATTAATCTGTAATTTTTATCTGTTAACATTAAGTCCCCCAAATGGTCCTTTGGTGAGCACCCCATTTTTTTATGCAAGACCAAGGATTTTTATTTTAAAATAAATTGACCATTCAAGCACATTACAAAATACAATGCAAGCTCACATCAAAAAAATTGTTCGAGCATTTGAGCACTGCCCTAAAATTGTGAGCACATCCAAATTTTGGGGGACCATTTGGGGGCCACTTCTGCTTTCAGTTTCTAAACTAAAGAAAAACTTTATGTATAATTTTACTTTTCTAGAATGAAAATTTTGAAGCACATTGGTTTAAGGAGCATTTGAGCTCCAGACTACTTATAATACAAGCTTGCTATGTTTGAGGTTGTCTTTGGGTTAAGCTTCTGGTTCTACGCAGTTTACACGGCTAATATTAATGGAGGTATGATAGCAAACTTTTCTGTGGAGTTATTGTAACTTATTTGTCAAAGGCTATTTAACAATTATTCCAAGAGCACGCTTTGGATATGAGATGGTAAATAGCCGACTAGGCGCGTAGCGCCGAGTTGCCTATAAATCATCTCATATCCAACAAGCACAAATGGAATAATTGTTTTATTAAATTTAATTAGTTTTCTAAGCTCTTCCATACTTAAAATAACAGCTAAATTTTATTTAGAACTTCTTTCTTGGCTTTGCAAACACTACCGTCAGTTTCCATATTTGGTGAACTCCGAATATGAGCTGATAACCGAGATTGAATGAAACAATCAGAACGTGCGAATCACAATATTCGAGATTGAAAATTTAATAATATTTAGTTATTATTTTGATCATTTTCTGAGAGAAGTGTAGGCAAGTGTGGAGGGACTGGGATTGAGATTGCCCAGCATGCCTTTGGTTGGTTTCATCATCTCTCTGCCACTGTAGTTGCCTCAGTAGCTCAGTGGTTAGAGCATCTGCCATGTGATTACAGTGTTGTGGGCTCAAATTTCCCACTCGGGGCAGTTGGGATTTTTCTTTCTCAGTTTCTCTGACACTTGCCTTTCATTATAGCATGTTAGAGTTGACCTCTGAAGATGATCGTGATGATCAAAAAACATGCAGATGTTCCAATTAATTACATCTATAGATAGTTTTTGTTTTGTTCCTTTGATTTTTCATTGATCAATGCAAATCATTCTAGATAAAGTAACTTATGTTGTTAGGCCACTTAAAAGAATGTCCCAGTTTATCATCTGCAGTGCGCATATTGATTTTTGCCAGCACATCAACTTTTCTTATTTTTTAAACAAATTAAAAGAAATGTATGTAGGAAAAAAATAAGAATTTTTTCTCTTAAATTGCTAAAAAATAAACAGAGTGACAAGCAATTCAGTAGGCAGCATTTTGTCAAAGAGTACAGTAAAAATAAACTTGTAATAGATTAATAGTAATACGGACCATATATCAAAACTTAGTGTGGTAGTTAGTGGTGTAGATTTACTCCGAAACCAACACAAAAGTATATTATACCTAAAAAAAGTGCCCTCCCTCACTGAATTTTTTGAAAATTTTGATGATAATAAACTTGTTTTTTTAAGTGTCCTTACGACTTTTGTGTAGTGGTTCAGTTTTATGGAATATGGATGATTTTTGGGTAACTGACTTTGGAATTGTACAGAAATAAAGAAAAAGAGTGAATGCTGGGTTAAAAATAGCTGGACTTCTCTCTAGCCAATTAAGCTAATGTTATAACTTTAGTGTTCTTAAGAAATGTAAAATAAGTATGACTGCCTCATTGTTGAAATGTTTTTAGTTAAGAAAAAGAAGCCTAGCCTCAATGTTCAGTCAGACTCAATTCACACAAAGGTTTTTATTTACCAGTATTTAACTCTAGGTTTTATTGTTCTTGTTTATTGTTTCTGCATTTTTGAATATTCCTTAGTGGGTTATCTAGCTATTACTGTTTACATTTTTAATGATTTACAATGCTGCTTTGTACATTCCTTAGTGAGTATCTTCTATTGTTTACCTTTTATATATATTTACAAACATTCATTATTCATTTTCACTTGATAATGACAGCAGGACTGTCCAAACGTCATGTCTTATCCCAGATTTTTATCATTAAATGTTTTAGCAAATCCTTGTTGATCAAGATTATGCCTGTTGCTTTAGAATGTTAGTTGCTTTTGAAATTAATAATGAAAACTTGATTTGAACAGAACGACCAAAGATTATCATTCCCCCAGTTGCCGTTACCTTACATCAAGGGGAGACAGCTGTATTCAACTGCACAATTTCAAGCTTAACTGCAGAGTCAGCAATTTTGAGTTGGATCGATCCAAATGGTGCAGATATAAAAAGCACTGGAAGATTTCGTGTCAGCAATACTTCACTTGAAATAAAAAATGTCCAGAAGGAAAACAAAGGATTTTACACATGTAAAGCATCAAATTCATTTGGAAGTTCTTCAGCCCAAGCTGAACTCACTGTGTTGGGTAAGTTATCGTGCCGGCCTGGGGGAGGGGGGGGGGGGCTATCTGGGGTTAAAAGGTTGGGGATGACCATTGGTAAAGTCCCCTGAACAACCCCCAAAATACCGCTCAAGGCATAGAGATTTTCCACCTTTAAATCTGTTCTTCCACTCAAAGATAAACTCCAATCTTCACCTCACCATGCCATGTAATATGCTCTATGTATTATCAACTCGTAACCCATTTTTTGTATGAGAATTTATACCAGTTAGACAGTGTGAGATATTCAAACCATTGTCAACTTCAAGACAAGCACCTTCAAACAGTTTTATTACCTGAATCACTGAACTTGGTAAAACTATTGTGTGAGCATTCTAACATACAACAGACATGTGTTGACAGTTTTTCAACTACGAAACGACGTAACACAGAGAGTTTCTTTAGGCTCTTTTAAACATCCCATGTTTTTATAGAAATTTTTTTCTGTATCATGATTCAAAACAGACGTTAGGTAATTGTCATTAATCTACTAGTTTGGAGGTTATCGATGTCTCACATCTACTATTTCTAAACCTGCAATTAAATCATGTATAACCGAGCTTAAATATATCATATATACTATAGCTACATGACACACATTTGACTCTCTTGTAGATCCACCACAACCCATACAATTTACCACTAAACCAGCAAACACAACAGGGACAGAGGGTGGCTCTGTCACATTTTATTGTAAAGCCACTGGTTTTCCGATACCATCTGTGAAATGGAGCAAGAAAACTGGAAATCTTCCTGGAGGGCGACACAGTTTTCCATCTGCTGGCTCACTGCAAATTGTAGAGCTTCAGCCAGCAGATTTTGGCATATATATTTGTACTGCAGCCAACAACCTAGAATCTGTCTCGGTATCAATTTACCTACATATTAAAGGTACTGTTTCTCTTTCTAAGTTGATATATAGACCTGTTTGTTAAAACTTTACTGGGCTTAATGCACTTTTAACTTTCCACCTTTTATTAATAAATTGATTTTGATTCAGACAAAAAAAACATTTATTAACATTTTTAACATATTTTTATGAGACCAATCAAGAATGTTCATTATCATCCATTTTTGAAAAATTTTGTTGTAGCAAGATATTATTTTTTAAAACTGAGATATTTTGTTTAGAACTCTGAAGGGTCCCAATTTTTTGTCTAGTATAAATCTGATTTGATTGTAGCTCACTGAACACAATTTTTTGTAAGAACTTTATCAGGACATTCAGTACCCAAACCACATTCAAAGTTTATTTTACTTGTTACATGCTTGTGGTTTCACTTTTCACTGGCTGATACACAAAGTAGTTGAGGCAAATTATTGGACAAGGCCACACACATCTGACAATCTGATCAGATCTGACAGATAATCAGGTTTGATTTTTTATTTTTTCTTCTGCCACACACAGCTGATCTATGGTCCCAGACAAAAATCGGGACCATTCAGACAAAAATTCATCTAGTGTGTGGCAGCCTTTTTAAATTATTAAGTATCGTTTTTTCAATATCTTTACTTTAGATTAGTCTCTAAGGGATTGCAAAAAAGAAAAGTAATCAGTTTACTGGTAACTTTTGTGGAGAGCTTACCTAATTAGCTTTGGCCAATTTTTGAATATTAATATATTTTGCAGCAGTGTGTCATCTTTGAAACATTTATTTTTTAAGGTGTAAAAATACAGGAAAAAACAAAAAAAATTGGGGCTGTTATACTTGGTCATCATCTCTCTAATACCTAAGACAAGAATCAGAGGTCTTGGTTTGTTGACTTTTAGCTCATTTTATCAAATAATTGCCAATTGAAAAATCAATGTTTTGTAGGTTTTCCCAGGATTGTCCAAGGACCAATATCTGTGGTTGTGAGTGAAGCAGTTGCTGTACTTCTCACTTGTACTGTTCAAGGTTGGTTCATAGCTTTCATTTGTGATTTAAATAAGAATAAACCAATTATAGTACTTTCTCAAAATGCAGTAGTACTGAATAACTAAGGTCACATATGATTTTCAGCCACCACTGAACCAACTTTTTGAAAGATTTTAATCTTTTTAACTTTTAACCTGAGAAGTTTATAGGAAAATTTGTTTGCTAACATAATCAAAATTTACAACTTTTGCAGTAAGAACAACAGAACATAATATATAAGTTATAAAAACAACAAAGATTAGATCACGTTTACGCACTACAACGCTGTTTCAAGACAGCACTTGTTGGCTCTCTCTTGTCAGGTGCATTATGAACAGATCGGCTACGTTGGTCTTGTAAAAAGGCTAAATCTACATATTTCTTAGTAAGAATTTGTTTGAATGACGGCAAGCACTTGCTAGTTAATTTCTTTTGTTCAGGGTACATAAGCTCGGTTTGCATATACACATAAAATATACACATTTATTAAATTTTTTTGCGATTCACGCGTTCTGATTGGTTCATAATCAATCTCAGTTATATATATATTTGGAGTTCACCAAATATGGAAACTGACTGAAGTGTTCGCAAAGCCAAAAATAGGTTCTGGATAAAATTTAGCTGTTATTTTCAAGTATGGAAGAGTTAAGAAAACTAATTGAATTTAATAAAACAATTATTCCATCTGCGCTTGTTGGATATGAGTTGATTTATAGCCAACAAGGCGCGTAGCACCTCGTTGGCTATTTACCATCTCATATCGCGCGCTCTTGGAATAATTGTTAATTATTTTGGCCAGAAAATGTAGTAAATTATTTATTTGGTATCTGAGAAAAAAAGGTTGTTTCTCAACTGTTAACCCTAGAAGGCATGAGGGGGGGAAGTCATTTTGACCCTCCTCCTCGATTTTTTGGAGTTAAAAAACATTGTTATTTTACCAATTGCCAAAAGCTTCCACACAACTGTTCTTTGACTAATATTACATCTTCTGAACCTGACCTGACCATTCAACCTGGAAACTCATAGTTTGCTTCAAAAATGGTGTTCTATATGAAAAAATGATTTAAATTTATTTATTTTTGTCTTTGTTACAAATTCAGTAGTTTTTCTTTGAAAATTCATGTCTGTAATTATATTTATGGTTGTTTGAAATTTTTTTAAAACAAATTTACAAAATGGGCTCTCCATTTTGGATTTTTGGAAGTGGTTTACATGACAACATACTTAACTTTATTAGTTACAAGTTGTGTTAGTTAATCACATGCAACTACCTTGCCAAGCGAAATGTCATCATTCTTAACCTTTTGCAACATCTTGGTGTCAACAGCTTTGCTATTTTGATATTTCTTCAAATACTGTTGTTACTATTGAAACCAATTAGAGATCATGTGGCTTAAATTAGTTGAAAGATAATTGGACACTAAATACAAGTTCAATTTGTTTACAGCGATTTTACACTTGGTATTGTTGTTTCTGAGCTATGGTTTCCATGGAAACCAATTATATGCCACCTGACTAGACTTAATTGGAATATACTAGACACTTATTAAAAATACCAAGTTTCATGGCAATTGGATGCATACTTTTAAAAAGTATTGGGGGTACAGTTGACCCCCCCCCCCCCTCATGCCATGAAACTTGAAAGTGAACCAGAATTTTTTAAATGTTTTTTCCACATGTTGATGGTGTGGAAACCAGTTTAATAAATTAAAGGTATTATGTTCTATGTTTTTTTATTTATAATACCTGTACATATTCTCATAGGTTGTAAGCATTTACACTTTTGTTGTCTCTCTGCAGGTATCCCAGAGCCATCTGTTTTGTGGACCATACCTAGTGGAAAGACTCTTAATTACACACAGCAACCCCACCAAGCTGGAAGGATAACTGTACTGTCAAACCATTCCCTTCTTGTTAGCAATATTTCTGCACTGGATATGGGAAACTACACTTGCACCGCTATAAACAAAATTGGTAGAGTGTCTGCTACACCTGCAAAAGTTGATGTTCTAAGTAAGTTTATGGTTTTTCCCTCAGCTTCAACCATACAGAAATAATAGAACTTTGATGAACTTAACTTTTGATAAACTATTCATAAAGTGCTAAGAAGAGACAAAGCTTCGTTGTCATCTTGACAACACTAAAGTCCCTCTGGGGGGGTGACTCTCTTTTCATTAGGGATGCTTGACGGACAGATTTGAAAATGAGATTGGCCGCATTACTGCTCAGTCCTAAACTCACACCGAATTAAATCAATCACAAATTCCAGGGCAGAGGAACTGACTTTAAAAAAGAAATAATATGCTGAGTTTTTTTAATAACACCTTTTCCTACTTCTCCTCAGACTTCAACTATATTCAGTTCAAGGCTATAAACCATAGCATGTACAACAATAATCTATTTTTGTCAGCAGTCTTTGGACACTAAAAGGGTCTATTAAAGTAATCTAAAATGGAGTTGGAGTTGATTGAGTAATATTGGAAGTCAGTTTATTTTTACCATTTTTATTCTATTCTCTTTACTTAAAGCTTTAAACACGCCTTAATCTTCAGCTTTGTCTTAGGGCCCGTTTTGGCATATATTCCAACTATTCAGGATTAAGAATAAAATTTTGAAATTTCTTCTAGATTTTCAAGGCCTTTCTGGCCTTCTGACCGCCCACATATACTTAGAAATCACATTTGCACACATTTTAATTGGTTCAAATCAGTACCAATTCGACCTAAAAGTGGTTTTGGTGCCAAAATTGCATTTTTGGCATGAAATATCAATTTGAAATTTAAAATTCAAAACAGTTTATCATTTACAAATAATGTGTTCGTAATTTTCCAGGAAAAACAGCCACACAAATTAGAGAAGATCTTTACTCCGTGTATTCCAATTCCAGAGTTAGGCCCAAACGAACGTACCCTTAATCTCTAACACCATCTTTAAATGTTAATGTTGGTTTATCCATCCAGCTTCATAAACAAACTGCTCTTTTGTACCAAGGTGAGCCTCTGTTTCCTGTACAACTGCAAAACTTAAGCAAGATCACTGGAGAAGAAGTGATTTTAGACTGTAGAGTGATAGCATTCCCAGCACCAAACTACAAATGGAGGTTTCAAAATGGCACAGTAGTCACAGAGAACAGACAACTTAAGCTTACGTCATTAAAAGCTACCGATCAGGGTTACTACACTTGTCTTGTCAATAACAGCATGGGGAGCAACCAAGCGACATTTTACCTGAGGATCAAAGGTAATAGAAATCGACTGCAAAGTTTTACTATGAGCTGTAAGCTGGTAAAGTGTATTTTCATATCGGTTTATACGTAACTAATTTAATTCTTCTCTATCTTTAACATTTTGTTATATTGCATTTGCACAACTGTAATTTGCAATTTATTTTACTGTATTGTATTTTTTGTATTGTACACTGCAAATCGATTGCGTTTAGCACACTTGAAGTTACCTGGAAAAGTCGTGGAATTTTGTTTTGAGCAACGGGGAAGAACCCTACAAAATGCTTTCTTTGGTAAACACAGTGGCCAGGAACCTTCATTTGTTTCTTCACGCTAAAAGTTCAAAGCCGGTACATATGTGGAAGAAAAGGCTGGTTTTGATTGACGCATGTACTTGTGTGGCGATGTTCATGCATAAGTGTTGCAGAAAAGGCTGACTTTGTTTCTTTAACACTTTCACGCTTTCAAAGAGTTGTAATGTCGTTCTTTTCCTTAATTTTTTTGATACCAACATAAGTATAGGTAATAGAATAGATTAATTTCAAGAACGTTAAGTTAATACAACAACAACAACAACAACAACTTTATTCACACTCATTATTGATAGGAAAAATGACAAGCATATATTATTTCCAAAATTAATACCTCAAAGACCATAAAAAATCTTGACAAAATTTCCCTCATTTAGCAAGGTCTTTCCACTGAGATAACAAAGTATTCCATGTCAAAGGCTCTTTAAAACATTTTGATAACTCGGCTTCATTCAGTGCTTGCAAGAAGACCCTATTAGATCAATTGACGCCTCACTGTTTTGACTTCTTTAGTTCCACCAACTTTTGTGGTGTCACCAAAGGACCAAAAGGCATCCAGAGGTCAAAGAGCATCAATGACATGCAGTGTCAAGGGTGACCCCTCGCCAGTTATCATGTGGTACACCAGAGGTTTGTTGATACAGAACAGTTCCCGCTTTACAGTATCACGTGATGGCATACTGTTTATACACCCTGTGATAGACGGCGACAACGGGCATTACAAGTGTATTGCAAGAAATGAAGCTGGGGAGATATCGGCTATCATAAAACTTCTCGTTGTTGGTAAGTGAACTGACGAACAACTTTCCTGCCTACTTCCCGACCCTCTCATCATTCTCCTCGAAACTATGGAGGATCTGCTGCGTAGGCTAGTGAAGGCAATCAGAACAGACAAACTAAGGAAAGCTCTAACAATCTTTTACCGCACTTGCTTTGCAAATTTAGTCCAGCTACAGCGGAACAAGTTCTGCAAGTTCCGGCACTTGGTGTTTCAGCTACATACGTCATCATCATAAAGTTTCTTTTGTAAGCGTTTAACATTGCTTTCCTCATGTTATTTCTTAAATCTATGTGAAAAAAATCTATATCTAAATCTATCTATCATGTTTTTTCCATTTAAAACTTTTTACAATACTTTTCGATATTTCGAAATAGCCAACATGGCCTCAAGTTTCAGTTAAACTTTACACTACCAAGAACTAAAAAACACTATACCGGCTAGAATAAATAGTCTCAAACGTTGAAAATGAATTCTGGTTTGATTTTCAAATGTTGTAAAATTCGAGGAAACGTAAGTTGTGAAGGGTTATTTTCTAACAAACAAAGTAGGAGAGAATATATAAAAAGTTTTTAGAATCAGTTGAGTGTTAAAGTTTTAGGAATAATTTGTATGCCAAAAGTTTTTTGAATCATTTTTACGTCAAAGTTTTTGGAATCAGTTGTATGTTAAAGTTTCTTGAATCAGTTGAATGTTAAAGATTCTGAAATCAGTTGTATGATATTTTTGGAATCGGTTGTATGATAAGACTTCTTGAATCAACAGTTGTATAATAAAGTTTTTGGAATCAGTTGTGAATTCAATTTTTTGGAATCAGTTGTATGATAAAGTTTTTGGAATCAGTTGTATGTAAAATTTTTGGAATCAGTTGTATGATAAAGTTTTTGAAATCAGTTGTATGATGAACTTTCTGAAATCAGTTGTATGATAAAGTTTTTGGAATCAATTATATGTTGTACGCGCTTTTTACGCCATCACCTAGTTAACTTCGAGGTAACAGAAAATCAAAACATCTTGAACCCAAAAAATTACTACTAGAGACATGTTGCTCTTACTTTTTAAAAATTGTTTTTCTTTTCCTTTTCAGATTTTCCAAAGTTTACTTCAGTACCTAAAAACCAAACTGTTAAAGAGAGCGTTCAGGTCACGTGGCTTTGTCGTGCCCAGGGTCCAGATGCACCGACGATCACGTGGTACATGCAAGCTCAAAATGGCGGCAAGTTTGAGAACCTAACTAACCGAGCTACTGTTACAGGTGATGGGGATCTGAAGTTTGATAAGGTGACGAGGCTGGATCGAGGTTTATATGCCTGTTCTGCGTGTAACACAGCGGGGTGCAGAACTGTTCAGGCATTCTTGGATGTACAATGTAAGTTACACTGCTATTCTCATTAGATACCTAAAGATACAAGGACGCCAACGCCAACAAAGACGGCAAAAAACAACAGTGAATACAATAGCTGCACGTTGGAAATGCACCGTGCGCGCCACCTGCACGTCGTCGGCTTGAAGATTACAACACAAAACAGCGGACAACAGCGAAAGCAAACTAGTCATACGTGATCGAAAAAGGGCAAGCAAGAAATGTATTGCCGTTGTCGTCAATGTCGCCGTTTTTGTGTCTTAACCTCTCCGTTTTAGCAAAGTTGGAGTCATTCTACCATTACAGAATCTTTCATTGACTCATTTAAGGTTAAATAACATTTGTCGGTTAAACTGTTTCCTGCGCTAGAGGCTAGCAATTCTCTGTTATCTGAAAAAACTGCAAGTTTCTGTTATTCAATTCTCTGTTATCTGGCAAGCTGCGCTACAGGAATAAGTTGTGACTTAAGACCAGATAACATGGTGTTTTTTTAAGCACGAAAATTAGCTGCTCCCCCCCCCCGGACCAGTTGTTGTGTTTTTTAATACTTGACAATTGCCACTGAAACTGTTTCATGGGTGTCGCTTTTCTTTTTTTTGTTGGACTGAAAAACAAATTGCCGAAAAAGGTGATCAGAATTGAGTGCACTGCAACCAAGTTACGCCATAATTCTAAATGGCGGCGCGCGGGAATTTTAAACCGTAAAACTGATTAAATAATTAGCTTTATGCACAGAACTATAAAGTTTGAGCTGCTGATATGGACATAGACTTGATAAAAGTTTTATCTGAGGCCAATAAAGTTAAACAGATTTCTTTAACAAGAGTTTAGTATAGGTAACCAACAAGCATTGTTTTACCAACAGACCCTCCAAGTTTCCCAGTCTCGCCCGCAGCTGTCGGAGTGTTAAAAGGCCAGGATGCTAAGTTAGAATGCAAACCGGACTCCAGTCCAGAAGCTGCTATTACATGGCGCTCGCCAAATGGAACTGTGATTCCAGGAAACGGCCATTTCATGGTTGTTCATAATGTACACTCTGGAGACACTGGAGTTTACAGCTGTGTTGCAGAAAACAAACTTGGTTCAGCATCAGCGGTTGTTAAACTGACGATTGGAAGTAAGTTCAGCTTTTACTTACGAGAGACGAGGTAAAAGGTGGCGTTTTTATATATCACCTATGGTTCAAAATAGCGTTCAGAAAATATGCATTATGTCATTTTTTTTCGGCGCGCGAGCGGGCAAGTTAAAACGAATCCTGTTTTCTGATTGGTTCCATGCAGGCGGAATTTTACAATCTTGCCCGTGGTCAAATACCGACAGCGACTTCGTGACAAGCAAAGACGACTTAACCGTTAAAGTTTCAATTTTTTTCAGTTTTGCAAGTCTTGTAACAATTTGAAATGTTTTTTCAATATTTTTTGACGTGATATCCGGGGAATAAAGTTTTAATAGCGATAGTTAATTTTTGTTTTCTTGCTGAATGAAACGGTCTGAACAAACGCCTTTAAAAAAACATGAAAACAAAGAGAAAAAATAATCACGTTATTTGCCGTCCGGGAGGTCTGTATAACACTAGACCTCTGGCACAGTTTTTCTCAATACGGCCCTCCCGGACGGCAAATAACATATATTTTATAGACTGTTTAGTGTAGGGCGTAATTTTGGCCAGCTGTTTTTGGCATGAGCAGATTGTACATAACATTGTAGCAAGAAAATATAAATCAATGCTTCTCATCTCTCAATTGTAGTTATTTTAAGGTAATGAAATCGGGCTCATCTCCGATCTTACAAGCAGCTATCCATTTTCCTATTCCCCCTTATAGAATCACTTCAGCTTAAAATTACAATTGAAAATAAAATATGTCGCAGTGGCCGGGCGGTTAGCGTTTTCGATTCGTAATTCTAGAGTCGTCGTAAATTCGTAATTCTTAAATTCGTAACTAATTTCAAATTAATTAGAATTGAAGTTAAAAACAAAACTTTAATTAACTCGTAATTAAATTCGTAATTCTTGTGGCCTTGAGCAAAACAGGATTTGTTTAAGTGACTCAGCTGTATAAAATGAGTACCAGTTCTGCTGGGGGGCTAACCTGCGATAGATTAATGTCCTGTCCAGGGGGAGTCAAAGACTCGCTGAACTCTACGGAAACAGGAAATAAAAGGGCCGGTATAATGAGCCACTTGGCTTGAGAAAGGATTAAATGGTAATGATATACGATTAAACAGAACTTAATTGCGGGCACTTCGTTGGTTTCGCCATCGCTTCAGGAAACAAAACTAACTATATAGCTCATTATAGATGTTCAGTGCCTCTGTGGGTGTTGTCGGCTAAATGAACAAGTACAAGTTGAGGCTTTGTTTTTATGATTTAAGACCCTTTCTTTTATTGTCTCTTTAAGCTAATGCAAGCATTCTAGACTTTGCAAAGAGTGATCTGGGAGGTGGCAAAGTGCAGTTGAAGTGCAAAGTTACTGGTGAGCCGCATCCGCTGGTCACATGGTACATTGGGCTCACACTTTTGCCGAGTCATAGTTACCCGGATTATTATGTGACGCCCACGAAAGAGCTCCAAGTTGCAGAGACCGCTGTGAACGATGGGAATGTTTCATGCAAAGCGGTAAACATTCATTCTACAGTTCTAAAGAATGCAAAAGGTAAGGGCCTTGAATTCATTCATGGAAAGATTTTGGCGACTTCGGAAAAATTTTATTTCAGAAACGTATATCTGAGATGATGTTACGGCACAAAAATAGATGATTTTAGATTTCAAAATAATTCGCATACTGTGCCATACCTGTTGTAAGCATCTGTTGTCGAGAATCAAATTGACTCAAACCTTACACTGGTTTTAATTCCAGTACCGGATATTCCCAGCTCAGTTTCTATCACCAGCATCGAGTCTTTTTCTTTTGTGGTCACGTGGTCTCAAGCCCAGGCTCTGGAGCTCATTATACACTACACTGTCGAGTATCGTTTGAGCAATGAAGTGACGTGGCAGGCGGTGAACGTAAGCGAAAAATCGACAAGTTATAGGGTCAAGAACCTTCTTCC
>JAOBAT010076776.1:0-20412 GCA_026413305.1 Hydrozoanthus tunicans | reverse complement strand
TGTGTTACTTCGTGTGAGAATGTGTGTAGGCGTGTCGGGTGTTGTGGGATTAGTCTACTTACGTCACTAGGAGTGTCAAAGTCACAGCATGTCAGTTTTGTATATTCCAAAGACTGTTTTCTAACGTTGTCTGGACCAGTCTATCCACTTGGTTACACTTAGTACGCATTGTCGTGGTTTGTCTTCTGATGTGGAGCTGAACTTCTTCCGAGTTTTTCTGCACACTAACCCTATGGCCAAAGGGTGATTTTCTTTACTAGCTTCATATGCATATTTTTGAGTTGGGCTTAAAAATCTTTTATAATCAGGAATTAGAGTGCATTTTCTTTGTTAGCAACGACAAATATCAAAGTTCATGCAAGGAATCCTCAAATGTATAACATAATTAATGATCTCAAATAAAACTTTCATTAAATCCATATCAGCAGCTCAAATTTGATAATCTTGTACATGGAACTAACGCAAAGCAATTTAATTTGATCATTTCTACGCCTTGAATTTCCCGCGCGCCGCCATTTTGAAATGCCGTGACGTATTTTGGTTAAAGCTAGTCTTCACTCTCTTACTCTCAGGTTTATCAAATTTGAGTAGCTGATGTGGACAAATACTGACAAAAGTTTTTTTGAGACCAAGTGGAAGACTCCTTTAAAAGTTATAGACATGCCACAAGCGTAGATAGACCATTTTGGTTTTCTAGACAGCACTGATTGTATGTTGCGCTACTGCTTAAGGTCATTCCACAGTTTTGCATTGCGCATCTTTACTGCGAATAATAGAAACTTTGAATTGTTTACACTTTTTTTATCATATTCTAGTGAATGTTGAACTCTCGAAGACATATCAGAAAAAATAATGCAAAAAAAAAGTTTTCTTCATAATATATGGAGCTTTTTGTTTAACCCGTCCAAGTCTCCCCTCGGAAATGGGGAAAAACAGTACATGTTTTGCCGGTTTTCCTAGAATTTCTTCTAAACAAGCACGGGTACCCCACAACTTTTTTCTTCTATCAATCAAATCTCAACAGGAATCTTTGAAGAGAAAAAATAGGGAAAATCTGAGTGTTGGAAATGCGGAAAAAAATAAGAATATCATAGACAAGAGTATACTGTTATTTTAGGTACAGGAACCATAGCAACAACAAAAGCGCATGAAAATTCCTTCTCATCAAAATTGTTTTTGCTAAAAATTACAAGAAAAGTATTCTTCTAGTCTTCCTTTACTTTTCTTATGTTCCTTGATGTTTTCTTGGGTGGCAACATGTGGAAACAATTGTTTTAACTTCAAGCTTGCAATAAAATAAATTTAGCCTTGGAGTGTGTCAACCATATCTCAAAAGTAAATATGGGCGACCCCCTTTTTTATTCCCATTTTGGAGTTCACATATAATGATTGACAAAGGGTGAAAGTTTGACAAAAACGTGAGTGTAGGTTCTATTTCAATGATATGGCCTTAAACTAGTTGTTGTCGTTTTGCATCTTCCAAGAGTGACGACACCAACCGTGGCACATTCTCCAGTATCGACAGTTGGTTTGACGGACATATCGGCCAGCGGTAGTTTTGTTCCTGCTATCTCCATTACACCAAGCTTCGTTGCAAACGAATCCTCTAAAATACAACCAGTTCAACATCAAGTCTACTTTGATTTTGGTGATGGCACAATCAACAAAATGGAGGTAAACTCATCTTCTATTAGTTACCGATACAGGGCAGTTGGTCTCTTCAGAGTCACTGCAAAGTTAATGTGTGGCAACTCGACCCTGCTTAAAACAACATCCCTCGTCAGAGTGTTGGCGCGAATGTGGCCTCCCAAAATGACATGTCCAAGATATGCCGCCAGAGAAAGGGGGTACAGTTGCAATCTACAAATTCTTCGAGGAAGTCGCATAACAGCGCAAGTATTTTTACCCCACTACGGATGGAAAACAACTTTATATCTAGGAGGTACTTCTTTGAATCATCTAAAATCAATAGAATATTGTTTTTCAAATCAAGAAAAGACAATCATTTGAAATTGACATCTGTTTTAAATATACAGAACTTTGATATGTTGTTTTTTTTTGTTTTCTTAAAAATTCCTGTTTTAAATTAAGTAGAAATATATTTAGCGTCTTTTTCTTTTTCCGTGTTTGATAATTCTATACCCCATAAAACTATTATGTTTGCAAACATGACGAGCCCCTGTAGTTAACATACCTTACTAGTAACCAGGAGATGTGGGTTCGAGTCCCGGTCGGAGAGTTTAAACCAACTTTTTTGGACATTCAAGTGTTATTGAAGAAGAAAAAGATGCTACATGTATTTGCCTCCTCCGCCAAAAACATGTTTTTACTACTGTTTTCCTTTAAAAACGTTGAAAAAGTGTTTTTTCCCTTTTTTTTTGTGCGCCTGAAAAGCAACATGTAGCAACTTTGAGATAAACTAACATGTTTATTACTTTATATACCTTCGCCGTCACAAATTATCTGGTGCATGATGACATTTTGTAAAAGAATATTGAAGTGTTAGCAACCTAAAGCTTCTGCAATGAAGATTAACAACAATCAAATTTTTGTTTGCAGCAAAGTAGCTGTTGACCATTCCGAAAAATATGGCGGCCCGCACATTTACCCACAGTTCTTAGCGCACGAAAAACCTAAACTTGCTCATAAAACGCACAAAGAGAATCTGTAAACTTTAACTTTGACGTTCAAACTTATGAATTGTAAATTAGCTGCACTGACGATGGCAGTAAGCACTGCCGAAACATGTTTCTAATAAAGAAAGTCTCTATTTTCATCTAGTTCATCACAGACGTTCAAACTGATTTTAGTACAAGGAAGAGTCCAAGAGCTCAAATAAGCCTTCTTTGAGTCTCGTTTAGCGGTGTTCGCCCCGCAAGGCAATTTGGTAAAATGTACAACCGCCATCTTTTTCGGAATAGCAAATTGTACTTACTCTCTGACGCATGCGCTGGACTGGTATTTTTTATAAAAACTATTAATAGTTATAGTGCATAGATAAGTGTTCCATTAAAACCAAATTAGTTTAAAAGTTTAAAAACTTAGAAAATAAAACAGATTTGACTATTGTCCATACAAAAGGGTATAATTATCTCAAAAATTTGTATAGATATCCCGAGAGAACGCATCGGCTTTTCAACGATAAAGAATACACCAACTGCCAACAGAACATCGAATGAAAACCAGACTAATTCTGGGCAAGTCTACCTGATGCCGTCCTATGTTTTCAAAGAAAGATTCCTCATAGAAGCATGGGAAGTTTACGCAGAATCTCCTGGAGCTTTAAGTTTGCAGGTAACTAACAGTTGGCATTATATTATTACGTTTTAGACAGTCGATAGACAGCCGACATGGCTGGTGTTTGTGAAACGAATAAAAGTGACGACATGCTTACAGGCGTGGCTTTTTGGCGCCAATTTTTCCGCGTTTTTTAAGAGTACGGAGTATGTCTTTCATATGTCGATATCTTGTTTTTTTAATTTCTAACATACTGACGGACTGCAAGTGCGGTATTGTCTTGTCTCGTTCTTGCTGCAGCTTGCTAAGCCTTACAGAAACGTATTGCTTGTCGTCCAATTTGGACACAGTACAGCTTTTCAAATCGGCTCGACTTAGGGAAAAGGTCAAAACAATGGTACTTCCTAGGAAACCAATTTAGGGGGGTGGGGTATTATGTGCCGCCACCCACCACCTTTTTTCAAAAAAGCTGAACTTCAGGAGCAAATATCAAGTTTAATAAAATAGATATTGATGAAGTGCTTGCACCAACGCCTTCTTTGTGGAGAGAAGAGTCTATAATACAATAAAAACCAATACCCCTAAATCAGGTTTTGAGAAATTGAGCTCTGAAAAAGTGGGGAGGGGTGGGGTAGTGGGGTATGTGCCGCCACCCACCACCTCCCGAGACAAAATTGGGTTCCTTAAAAATACCATTGTTTTGACTTCTTCCCTTAGCTTGGATTTAGACGCCGATCTTAGGTCGAGATTACATCGCATTCAGTGGAAACTGTGGTAGAAGTGTGTATAAAGGCCCGTTTAAACGGATGCAACATCGCCCAACATTGTTAGACACAACATGTTGGACAGTGTTTGATAGTGATTTTGGAGCACAAGTGTTCAAACGGAGGCAACATCATCTAACATGTTGGATCGTTACCAGTTTCCCGCCAAAAGCTGTCATAATCTCGGCAGAAATTAAAACTAAGATTTAGGATTACGACTAGAGTCATAACATTCCCAAACAATGCATAAAAATGATAAATAAACAACCAAACAATTGGAAATTGAGCTTACTTTAATGTCTCCTTTTCTACAAACTGTACAACGTAAAGTTAAACTGCTAGCGAAAAATAACTAAAAAAATAACAGGTCTTTCATTTTGGAATCAAGTTTATACATGAATTTTGAGCAAAGTAGTCTTGACACTGCTGCGAAGATAATACTTAGTCTTTTAAAATTATGCTTTCTTACGGAACGCTCTACCACACGGCTGATAAAAGAATATTCTACAATGGAAAAACTGTATTTCCTTGCAAATCCTCGAACATGACTCGGACTTCCAACTAAATGGCGGTTCAAAAGTGGTTAGTTACACGAACACTGCGCCTTCTAGGATCACAATGAGGTAAGCGGTCAAACTTGATACCGGCAAACGTACACTAGTGCGCAAGGAAAATGTTGGCCGATGTTGGATAAAAAGTTTGACAGAAATCAAACTTCATGCAACATCGTCCAACATTGCCGAACATGTCCCAACATGGTGTTCGAACGGAGACAACATGTTGTGCCCAACATTGTTGGGTGATGATGTCCCAACATGTTGCGATCGTTTAAACGGGCCTTAATGCAGGAAATATTTAGGGTTAACAACATTATAGTTATGTTTAAGGTATAATGTTTCAAATCTAAAAGTTAATAATGAGCATTTTAAAAAAAACAGTTTCTAAAAAACCTTGTCACTCTGTCCATACAACGTACACAGTATGCTATTGTTGTTATCAATAATTTTGTTATCATTGTCATCCTTCATATTGTTGTCACCAATAATTGATAACCATTAATATAAGTTAAATTGTTACCAGTAAATGTCGAAAAAGGCGTTTGGTACCGTTATTTCTAAGATCTAGGACTGCGTAGGTGGTTTGATTTTAAATTTGAGAAAAGGTAACAAAAAAAAAAATCCAAATAAAACTTTATCAAAGTTCAATTTAACAAATTCCAAAACCATTTTGCAGATCTTTCGACCAATTGACATTGTCAATCTTACCATGAGCCGCCGGCTGGCTTCTTCTTGCGCTTCTTGGTCAGAAAGTTCCGCTCCAAACAGCTCGGCTGCGTGCAAAACAGTTTGTTTTTCTTCCTACAAATATCCTACGCTAGTGGAGGAAGAACTGTGTGACCAGACAAACCAGAAACGAATTTACGCTTTGGTTCACTCATTTAATGTTACGGTTAAACAAGGATTTAACTTGCTCGTTCCGGGAGATAATAACAGTTTTTTGGCCAAACCAGGTGGGATTATAGTAACCTATTTTCTCTTTGACTAGCATCTCCAAAAATTGTTTTCTACTCTTTTTTCCAACTAAAACTATTGCCATTTTGATTATCTATTAAAATTGCCATTTAGAAGCATGGTTTATGAACATACACAATTAAAAGCGGTTGCTGCCTTATGTTGCTTTAAAGAGGCAAATGTAAAATCAATTTAGAAACTGTACATCACTAGTCTAAATTACGTTACATATGATGTAAAATCAACTTAAAAACTGAGCTTTCACCGCTCTACCAGTTCACGAGATCATCAGAGTATTGATGATGCTGTAGAACGGGGGAAAGCACAGTTTTTTAGTTGATTTTACATTTTACATCTTTAACATCTGCATTTATGATCGTAGTTTTGTTGTTGGCAAAGTAAGAATCTTATGTAACGTAATTTAGACCAGTGATGTACAAAATGAGAAATTTCATACGTACAAACTGGACAGCGTCCAAAAACTCAAGCAGAATTTTGAACAGTTCCTAAAAAAGAAAAGCTGACTTTGTCTTAACATAATTGTTCGTTTCTACCTCCTATCCTAATTTTCATTGTTAAAACAAAAAACAAAAATTTAAGTAGTTGTAGGAGACAAGGTTAACCTCAGTTATATTGACTGAAACTGAAGATAACAAGTTCCATATGAATGGTAAACGTGGCGACGTAACGATTTTTTTCCTTACGATTGCTTGACAGCTGATATCATTGGATGGTCGACTACTGGAAGTTCTGCGATAACATTGTCTCAATCTTCAAATACCTGTGGTGTGTACAGGTTTCCGTTGTCCGATAAAAACACTTACCAACTTCAAAACTCTGCTTTTGCTAATTTAACAGCACAATTAGCGGTCTTGGGCTCAATTCCCCTTCAGTTTAGCTTCCCTTCTATGCGTTATCCTCAAGTTGGAACCTTCGAGCTACAAGTTGGAATCTGGAATGCCTTCGAAAATACAACGGCTTTAGTTTTTCAAACAACTGTTCAGAACGTTATTGAAAGCTTGCATCACAATTTATCTGATTGCTTAACATTCCTGTGTTACTTTGAAGTAAACAAAACCGGCACGTTAAGAGTCAAAGCAGATAAAGGTACAAATCTTACTTGCTTATGGAATATTCCAAACCTCTCTGTGTCACGAGATCAGCCTTACTTATCTTCCAATGTTAGTGAAGGCTTAGATTGTTCCCGGATGTTACATTTCAATACACGTGGTGTCAGTAGGATTAACTATACAGTATTCAACCACGTCAGTTACCTACGTAAAACTGTTGTGGTTCATATACAGCATCGGATTGTGAGATTGAATGCTTCCTTGTGCTTTGAGCCACAAGGTCACGCTTATACTGGAGCTTTCACATGCTTTATGGTGTCAAAAGAGGAAGGTGATGAGCTACGGTTCGACTGGGAATTCGGCGATTCGATTTAT
Organism: Hydrozoanthus tunicans; assembly: GCA_026413305.1. NCBI lineage: Eukaryota > Metazoa > Cnidaria > Anthozoa > Zoantharia > Hydrozoanthidae > Hydrozoanthus > Hydrozoanthus tunicans. The sequence continues at coordinate 13,455 of JAOBAT010076776.1, read as the reverse complement.
TGGAATAACCACAAAGGTACACGCCTTGGCCATAGATATAGCAGAACCGGAAATTTAACTGTTCGTGTCACTGGGTACAATCAAGTATCATCTGAGACTGCTACAACAAACCTAACTGTTGTACCGTCGCTCCTCTCCATGAAAGCTCCACCAATTGTTGAAGCAAAAACTTTTGTTCGAATCTACTGCAACCTCATCTGGCTCAATGGCTCTCCAAAGAGCTTCTATCAAGCATTTCGCCTTTCCGAGAGCCTTATTGCAAAAGTTTCATCTACACCTCTCCTAGAAATTGACTTTGGAGACGGAAAAAGTGTTAAAGTAAATTCTAGTGTCGGTTTTGTAGACCATCGCTATGAAAGACGTTTGCACCCATATAAACCTTCTTGTCAAGTCGACGGTTATCCAAACTTGAACATCTATCAACCAATCAGGGTATTGGTACTAAACCCAATAAAAGGTGCTACAATTACATCAAACTGTCAAAAGAAAATAATATTTGGTAGTACTTGCGTTTTGGCAGCAAAAATTGTTAATGGCGATAGGCCTTCTTTTAACTGGACCATGTCAAAATCCGAAATAATTTCTTTAAAAGAATCTTTTACCTATAAATTCTTACAGAATGGAACAGTCACTGTATTTTTGAAAGTATCCAACAACATATCTTCAATGAAGACAAACCGAAGCTTTTCTGTGGTGTTTCCACCTCCAGAAACAACGAGTATTTTCCCTTCGACAACCAAAATCAGATTTTCTTTACCTGTAGCGACTGTGTTTTCTTTGGAAGCAAGCAAATTTGAGTCAATAAAGAAGAAAGCATTTTCCTCCGGTTTATTTTCTCTGTCTTCGTCGAACAACGTTGGTGTGTCATCAACGTTTGCAACAACAACAGCAATACCACAAAGTAGAAATGTATTGTTGAGTAAAACTGTTGTCTTACAATCTTTATCAAGAACACTTCGAAGCTCTCCGGTTGATGTATCTCCCTTGCAGACAACAGTTGACTTAAACACACTTGAATGGCTCAGCACATATCCAGAAACAGATACATTGTCAATAAGTTCTTCCACAGTACATAAAACTCCAGTAACAAATCCAAAGTTAATCTTTCCAGGGTATGGAAAAGTTAATCAAAAACTCAATTTTTATGTTTTAAACGTTCTTGGAAGCCATTTCAATTTTCTTTGGTCATGGGGCGATGGCTCTTCGTCTGAACTAAAATATTCATTAGCACACCACAAGTTCTCAGCTCCAGGTTCATACCATGTGACCGTGAAAGTATATAACTTCAGCAACCAAGCGGTTTTAAGTGGTACTGTGGTAATAAAGAAAATGGCTGAGTTTCTTGTACAGGAAATATTGTTCCTTGGAAACAACAAGCTGCTTTTGGAGTTTGAAGTGAATCAAGGAAAGAACATAACGTATTCAGTGAGCTTTGGCGACGGATCGGGTAAGAAGGTTTTTACTATGGTAAATAAAATTCAGCATATCTGTCCAGAAAGGAAAGCCAGAAGGTAGACTGGTTTTTCAACATTTCAACTAGTATTTTCGTTTTTGCTTTTAAATAAACATTTTTTTTCTTTGACCTCTACCTGTTACGAGGACAAGATGTCAAACAACACAGGATAGTTTAAAGGGTAAAAACGCATTCCATTACGTCTATCTGCTACATTTCTCAGTAATTTGTTATCTTCGTAACAGTGATGTGGTAAGAAAACTTTTTTTTCTTAGCGTTCTCTAAACTTAAAAAAAAAATAGGTAACTAGCTTAAACCCTTGGAAAGAAACAAACAAAAACGTTTTAAACCCATGCCTTTACGAATCTTGGTAACCTAATGGAAGACATTTGTTGATGTTCCCCCTTCGGACAATCCAGAGTCGATAACGTACCAATTTAACGCTCTTACATTTTCCTTCTTCTGGGTTTTAGCCTGTTATGGCTTTGTTTTAAACATAGTTACGATACTAACTAGTTACGAAACCATTTTTGTAGGCCGTTCGTCGTTTTCTTTTGTTGTCTTTCCTTGCCAGTCAAAATGTTCTCGCAGCTCACTGCTCATTGACATCTGAAACAAAGAATGTACACTATCAAAAATAGTTCAACCTACAACAAAGTATCTCTGGTATTTTTTTAAATTTCCCGTTTGAAGTTTGTCAGCTTTCACAACCAGTACGCTTTAAATGTTTTAAATCACCGGTTTTCTTTTTTTTTTCTGTTGAAGTTAAAACATTTGTCTGACACAAACTTATCGTTATTAGAAAACAAAACTGGAACAATTAGCAACGAAACAGCAATCATCAAAATTGTGCATCAATATACTAACAAGGGACCGAATCATATGACTGTGCTGATTACGGATCCTATCGGATATATACCACCTTTTATACAAAGGGTAACACACTACGAGACGCCTTGTTCTTTTGTGAATGTTAAAATTGTTGGAGCGAGTCATACAGCTGCAAGTAGTTCAACAGTTAGACAAGAATTCCGGTATTCCTTGAAGGCAATTACTGAGATAACTTGCTCAACGAACAAGAAGCTGCTTTACCAATGGAATATTTACACGGTGAATAATCAAGTTGTTGAAAAATTACCAAACCCGGAAGCAATTATAACAAATGCGATGGAACTTGTGCTATGGCCATTTTCTCTTAATGGTGGTCTTTACAAAGTTGTTCTTACAGTTACTTCATTACCGTGTGGAATCTTAAAAACAACGCATGGATTTATTCGAGTGCAAGAGGTTGATTTGGTAGCAAGAATTGACTGTGGAAGTGTTAGGTCTGTGTCCTGGAACAGCAAAACTATCTTAAACGCGTCAGGGTCTTACGATCCAAGCCATAGACTATCTGATAGCAAAAAGAAGAAAACCCTTATTTTTGAATGGGAGTGTAAAGACAGTCATGGATTTGATTGCCTCAAAAACTTTAATGGCAGAAACAACTCGATACTGGAAATTCCTCCTAGATTCTTAAACTTGTCTTCCGCTTCTCGCTATATGTTCGTTGTAAAAGTGTCTCAAGGATCACGCTCCAGCGAGGCGAGGCAAACTCTTGAAGTAACAAACCTGAACTACAAGAACAACTTGTGTATAAGGTAAGCCTGGAATCAACTTAGAACCTAAATGATAATATTCGCCGGCTCTCCAATATTCATCGGCAAGATTTTTAAGAAAAAGACTTAGGATTAAAAGATATGGCCATGCAACACTTCCATTAACATTCCAGTTCGGTATAGAAAGAAGAACATTTTCCCATTTATGTGGCGTTTGTTAATTGCTTGAGCGCTAGCTGAAAGCAAAAATCAATTTTTTCGAAACAGTAACCGTGGTTTTAACAAGATATTCCATTGCATAGAATCACACAGAATGCATAGCAACGCATGAAGTAGAAATGGAGCAATGTTGTTACTTATCTAGCGCAGGTGGTTTATCAAATAATTTGGTATATCTAATTAAGATGGCCCAGTTTCTCATGACTTTAGACACTTTCAGCGTCCTAAAAATAGCGCTTTTTTAAATCTATTTTGAGTTGAGGGGTAGTTCTCGGTGTTACGACTTTTTTCAAATTACAATACTAGATCAGACTTCGCTTTCAAGGTTTCATTCAAAGATACGAAAGACTAAGTCAACTAATAACAAAACCCAGCGGGAATGCACACCTCGTGTAAGAACAAATGGGAACGACCAAACGTCAATCAATCAGCATTAAAAATAGGAATAGTCGTTACTTTCTGTGTAAGAAAAGAGCAACACGAACATCTTTTTACTGCCGCCTGGTTAGCCCAGTTGGTAAGGCACTAGTCTGTTATGCGGGAGGCTTTGGATCGATTCCTGGTGCCAGATCTTCACTCAGTGTCTTAAAATAACTGAGGAGAAGGTGCTGCCTTTGCTCTGTAAAATCTGAAAAAAGTTGGATAAGGAAAGGGATGTTAAACGGTATGTCCCAGTTGGCAGACCTCGAATTATATTGCCTGTTCTCTCGTGACTCCTCAAATAAAAATGTCATGTTTTTATAATCATCAACAGGTGCATAAAAAGCTGTTTGCCGAAGGTCCAAACCACAATGCCTATCGTACTCATGGCTGTAGGCTGCCAAAATCAATCGTGTAAGTGGTACTTACAAGTGAAAGAAGATCAGAGATTTAAAAGGGACGTGGAAGGCCAGAATCTCGCTACGCCAGGAGCGCTGGGTAATTTTGTTCTGAGCCCTGCTGACTATCAATTTAACCAAACTTATACAGTAACACTGAAAACACAGAAAACAGGTTTGCCTGTGGCGTTCGTTAAGTACACGTTTGTTACTGATAGTCCCCCAACACTCGGTCGGTGTGTTGTGTCTCCTGAACAGGGCACAGCAATCGAAACCGAGTTTCAAATTTCTTGTTCGGAATGGCTGGATGAAGAAGAACCTCTTTGGTATGAATTTTACAACGGTGATGAAAAATCTTCGGAAGAAGTGATTCTTGCTTATGGAACTTCATCAAACATTTCTGGTGTGATTCTTCCGCCTGGAGACGAAAGGAAAAATAGTTCCCTCCCTTTGTTTGTAAAGATATTTGATGCCTCTGGTGCGTACCAAAAAGTAATTTTATCAGTTCAGGTAAGCGTCTGATAAAACCACAGCCCAGTTGTTCAAAGGCTGATTAGCGTTTATCCATTTATCCATTTTAACCTACGTTCTTGTTGCCGTGAAAAATCGAAGCAAGTTTCATAAAAACCGTAAACCTTCCTTAGACAAGACAGAAATAAATGCTTGAATTTTGGCTTAACCCAGGCTTAAGGTTAACCACCTTTCCAACAACTGGGAAAAATAATCATTTGATAGTTATTATGCATTAGTCCAAAGTGAAAAGTGAAAAGAAGAGAATAAAAAAAACTGAGTAAAGTAAGGAAAAAGAAGAAGGTTTCGTTCCAAATTAAAATGCAAATTAAAGTATCTGCAGGACGAAATAAGTAAAAGAAGAAATAGAGGTGAAACAGTTACAAGAGTTTCAATTTAATAGGAAAACATGAGTAAATGCCGTGATATAAAATAGAATGAGACCATCACAACAGTCTTTTGTTCCATATATGACTCTTTCATAAAAAAAGTAAAGTGGTGCATTTATATAGCGCCTTTTCCAAATGAATGCTCAAAGGCGCTTTAAAATGACCAGTTTACCCCCAGCGGACCGGAAGCTTATATATAGCGCCTCAGGCAGCTGCTTCAAAGCGGTCCATGTATACTGGTTCTCATTTACCGACCCCGGAAGGATGGAAAGCTGAGTGGCCTTTAGCGGGAAAGAAGGTCGCCCAAATACTCAACCCTCGACCAGGCCGGGGATCGAACCGGGGACCTCAGGATTGGGAGGCAGAGATCTTACCACTGCGTCAATCCCTCCTACTTTCATTAGCCATTAGATTCTGTTCTTCGTCTCAAGTACTCATTTAGTTTATTCTCATCACTCTACAAATTGATAGAACTGAGGCACTTCCTACTTTCTTGATCGAATGACAATGTTCAAATAAATAAAACAACAAAAATAAGCATATTTTTTCTCATATTCTATTTTAGGTTTATAACCTAGATCCATACCCTGTTCCGATTTCTGCTGTCTTGAAGGAATATGTTCACGGTTCTAACAGTATGCTGGGAAGCCTTGTCAACAGTGGTAACTACCAAAAGGCCTTTCTGTTAATGAGTGCAGTTGTGGCTGTTCTCAACAAAGATACCAGCAAGGAAGGAGTTAAAGATAGAACAACGGTAAGCACGAGGATCTTATCTCTGAGGAAAGAACCCTAACCTCTTGCCATTAACTGTCTTAAAAAGGCTCAAATACATTTTATTTATATATTGGTTCAATTTGCAACTATGAGTATGAAACGGAATTGTAGAAGAGTGTTTGTCTTACTGTGCTAAAAATCTTTTGGCATTTGTTATTGTATGTTTCCTAGCTATTGCAGTTGAAGAATTTTGCTACTTTGAGTGCTTGAAATGAAGATAAAACGTTTCATTAAGTTCATCAGTCTTTCTCAAGAGAAACTATGTTATGCTTTGAAATGAATTTGGAAAGACAGGTGTATATGAAACCAAGAATACACAAAAAGCGCTTTGAGCCAGAACGGTAACCCCGCGGAAACTAAAAACGTACCAAGCTAATGCTCTAGTCTTTGAGGCATTAGTACTTTTAAAAAAACTACCCCAGTAAAGTTAGTGGTTTCCTAGCTATTGCAGTTGAAGAATTTTGCTACTCTGAGTGCTTGAAATGAAGATAAAACGTTTCATTAAGTTCATCAGTCTTTCTCAAGAGAAACTATGTTATGCTTTGAAATGAATTTGATTGGAAAGACAGGTGTATATGAAACCAAGAATACACAAAAAGCGCTATGAGTAAGAACGGCTAACCCCGCGGAAACTAAAAGACGTACCAAGCTAGCGCTTTAGTCTTTGAGACACTAGTACTTTTAAAAAACTACCCCAGTACAGTTAGTGTCAAGTGTTGTAATCGATAGGCTACCGATGCATAGTGAGAATTCACCCCTTATAACATGGCCAGCTGCTCCAACTAATACAGTATTGAGGTTACTTCAGAAGGGCAGTGAGATTGAACCAACATAGGTTCCTCTGGCGATACTGCAGTAGCTCTTACCATTGATGCAACAAGATACCTACAGAAGTACATCAAGAATGGACGAACTCTGCTCTATTAACTGAGGTGTCGGAACAACTGTCTTAGATTATTAAGAAAGAACTAGCCAAATACCTCAAGGAGAACTGGTCTTATGACTAGTTTATTGACAAAACTAACATAATACAGTGGGGAAGGAACCCAAGTGACGTGAAAGTAGTTAGCCATTTCATTACCGCGATAACTACATAAATAATTGTTATAATATCTTGGATTTAATTCAATTTTAGATGCTTTTTGCTTTGTTAGGTGTTTGAGGCAACCTCTTAGGCGATAACCGTAATTTCTTGAAAAATTTACTGTAATGGTTTGTGAAATGATCATCTCATGATAGGTTCGTGATGTGGTAACTAAGCAACTATTGAGTACATGCTGTTCAAGCCTTCAAGGAACCAAACAAGTCCTATCTGCCACGCGCAGTGTCATCAGGGTACCACACGAATTGTCTGCAGACACCCTGGTAGGAACCTTAAAGAAGCCGAGCTTATAAAGAAACAAACAAAACCCACCCTGCGATGGCGTGATTGTCAGTAAGAATTAACTTAGGCAAAAAGGTAGACTAAAAATGTTTTTTTGACCTTGTTGCCGCTGACCAGCATGACACGCCAGGTTCAGTTTATAAAGAAAATTATAGTGTAAGTGTATGGCAAATAATTGAGAAGATTGAGACAACGATTACTCTACAGGCGTGTCTATGGTAACTTCCCACAGCGCATGTGTGTTAGATGCATGACAACGAGTTGGAACGTTCACAATGTTCTCCGCTCCGACACTTAAGTTTTTGCTTTAAGTTTGCTAGTAACAAGAACATGCCCCAGAAACAAGAACTCAACCTCCATTGAAATGATGTCATTTCTTGAATTAATATTTTGACTGCTTTTCAGTCGTATGCGTCACAAGCATTTGACAAGATGGCGACTAGTTTACAAGGGGCAGCATGGCACACGAAGATTGACAGAGAGGCAGAAGGTGTTGCTTCTGGGGTGTCAACATTGATGGGAAGTACCAATGACAAAGTGGAAGCAATTAAAATGCTAGAGAATAGCGGTGTTGTTCGTAACTGGCTTGACAACAATAATGCAGAAAAAGACAAGCATAACCTGCAGCAGGTTAGTGTTTGCAAGTCTTCTTTAGCTATGGTAACATACACATGACTCGACTTGAAATCTAAGAGTGAGAAAGGTTGAGACATTACACAGCTCAGACTTTAAACCTTTGCTTTATGGTTTTAGATAGAGTAATGTTTTGTTGCTAAAAATATCGATAATAGACTTACGAGCAGCAACACGGTCCAAAACAATCGTTCTAATGGTTTTTCTTTATCTTTTGTACACGTAATAAAGGCATAAAAAGAATTTCCAAGGATGCCACCTCCCATAACATTATTCTTTTGATTTTGACAGTGCGAGAATGCTGTCAAGTTTTCCTTGGGAGCAACTGATAAGGTTGCAAATGCGCTGTTGGCTAGCCAGAAGGAAAGTTACCCTCCTATCCACCTCAAGACTACCCAGCTTAGTTTGGTTGTTGCTCGAGTGAACCCTCAGGAAAAAGTGAATTTTACAGTTACCTCTCAAACGGCATCCTTCAGCTTTTCCTCAGAGATTTTGCAAGTCCTTGGAAATTACACATACATAAACAGCAAGGTAAAAATGGAACAAATAGGAAAGTATGCTAACATTTGTACCTATGGAAAGCTCAATAACCTGGTATGTATACCTATGGAAAGGTCAGTAAACTAGTAAGCGTACCTATGGAAAGGTCAATAACCCAGTAAGTACACATATGGAAAAGTCAATAACCTGGTAAGTATACCTATGGAAAGCTCAATAACCTAGTAAGTATACGTATGGAAATGTCAATAACCTGGTAAGTATACCTATGGAAATGTCAATAACCTGGTATGTATACCTATGGAAAGGTCAATAACCTGGTAAGTATACGTATGGAAATGTCAATAACCTGGTAAATATACCTATGGAAAGGTCAATAACCTGGTAAGTATACCTAAGGAAAGGTCAATAACCTGGTAGGTATACCTATGCAAAGGTAAATAACCTGTTAAGTATACCTATGTAAAAGTCAATAACCTCCTATGGAAGTCAATAACCTGGTAAGTATACCTATGGAAAAGTCAATAACCTGGTAAGTATACCTATGGAAGTCTATAACCTGGTAAAAAATATACCCATGAACGAGTCAATAACCTGGTTATCCATGTTTTACAAACAGGCAATAACAACGCCAAAAAACCCTTTCTTTTGGGATGAAACTACCAACTTATCCTCCGTTACATCGAACATGGAATTCTTTGACACTGATGGAAACGAAATACCTGTGAATGATCTGGAACAACCGTTCTCTATATTCCTTTCAAATCACGATTTGGGAGACGTATCTAAAACATTAAGTGGCTCACTGAGTTCTCAGCATAACACGGCGTTATACAGAATTCCCGTCGAAGATGGAAATAGTTCTCTTTACTTGGAAATAAACACGACAGAGTTGAAACAAAACACTTCATATTTTCTGCGTCTTTATAGAAGTGGTGCCCTGCTATCAGAAAGCTATAACCTTACATGGAATGGAAGCTTAGAAGGGCTTCACAGAGTGGTTCATTTAAACGCCAGTGGCTTTTACTTCCTTTCGCTCTCACGTGAAACAGAAAACGATTCATTGAGTCACAAAGATCTAGAGGCGTCTTACAGCATGAGTGTCATAGTGGTTGGTTGTTACTTCCGCGACAAATTCAGTGGTTTGTGGTCAACGCATGGCTGTCAGGTACGATTGGATGTTATGATAAAAAATGAGTTTTTTGGCTTTGCTAGTTTTAAAAATGCTACAGCTTCAACTGTGGAGAACAATTCTTCGCGACGTAGCACCTTTCCATAACACATAGTTAACTGTATAGGAAAAACATACCCTATATATTCGAATCATATGAAACCAAAATCTGTCTCGAGCCAAGTGGCCCGCTAGAGTCTTTGACTCCCCTTGGACAGGACACTAATCCATCGAAGGTTAACTCCTAGCAGAACTGGTACTCATTTACACAATTTACAAATCGGGAAAGTGTCTTGCTCAAGGACACAACACAGTGGTCCAAGCGGGACTCGAACTCGCCACCCTAGGATTACGTCGAACCACTCGTTTATTGCGCAGCCTGGCCAATATAGTTTTATACCCTTAAAGACTCCGATAGCAGAACTAAGAGCTTAGTGTGCTGGCAAATCTTTTGCATTCGGTGTAAGGTTGGTGCATTGTATGGTCGTCTTGCGCTCTTCCACCTCAGTAAAACTTGAACTCTCTAGAGTTAAACGATGGTATTCTTTTTTCAAATTTCTACAAAATAGAAAGTCGAAAACATTAAAAACACACCGAAATGCAAAGTTTGGTTAGGGGCACTCCGCAGATCTACTCATAAGACTCATGCTTTTCATGTATCGCGCATAAGAATCTACAAAGATTGACAGGTTAGATTGCACCACAAGTCCACTAAGTTACCTTCACATTACTTCCAACTTTGTTTTAGGAGTAAACACTCATGTTTCTTTGCTGTTAGGTTGGACCGCTGACAACTCGTTCGGCGACACACTGTTTGTGTAACCACTTAACGTGGTTTGGAGGCAAGTTCTTTGTCGCTCCAAATGTACTGAACATGCAGGTGATATCTGTTAACATTAAGGATCCTGTTAACTACGCTGCCGTGCTTGCTGTTCTGCTGTCCATCCTTGGGGGGTACGTTATAGGAGTGGTGTGGGCGCGACGCTGGGACAAACAGGATTTGTTGAAAGTATGTGAGCTAAAAAAAACTCTTGACAGTTTGAGAAAGTATGGTTTGGTTTGGGGCATAATCATAAAAACTTGAGATTGATATACAAACTAATAAGTTCAGTTCCTCGTCTTAAAATGACTAAAACCATATACACAGTATAACGCGGTTTTCTGGTAACTTAAAGGTATATTGAAACGTTTCCGGAAAATTTGAGCTATTTTTAGGTTTGAAGTCTTTTAATCATTATAGAAAAACCTCTACCTATATTGGCTAGCAAGTCAGCTTTTGCAGGTTTTATTATATAATACAACTTGGAAGCATTTCCTGCTATTCCAGAAGGTCTCAATTTTTGAAAAATTCCTTGAGATGAGTGGCGATGTTTTAAAGGGAAAAAACGATGAAAACAAGTCCAGAAGGATGGTTTCGAGACACCTTTTTATTTATTTTTAGTTTAATTTCCGTAATGAGAGAAACTGGATAAAGAACGATGATGTTTTCAGACAAAAAACTTTAAAAAAGGCCAGGCTTATCTGGCCTACTGGTAGTTCGCGCTTGCCCAAACTTTCCCCTAAAATGATAAGTGAAAAAAAGTTTAGACTTTTTTCCTGTTATATATGGATTTGAAGCTTTCCAAGCTGATCATCTAAACTCAATACTGAAGGTAATAATAAAACTAATAATAATGATAATAAAAATAACGACAATGATAATAATAAAGGAGCCCCGTGTAAACTAGTTAAGCTTATATGGCCTACGACATGTGTTCTAACCCATTCTTTGTTGCATTATTTTTGCAACAGACTGGTGTGAGTTTAAGTCCCAGCATTCGTCCTGGCGATCAGTACAAGTACAGGGTTGATATTGCCACGGGCATGCGCAAAAGGGCTGGCACAACCGCCAATGTTGGAATCAAAATTTATGGGGAAGAGAGCGAAAGCAACGCGTTTTTGATGAAGAGTTATTCAAGATCAACCTTAACCCAGGGAAGCCTTGATTCGTTCTTGGTCAGTACTCAAGAATCGCTTGGAGACGTGACACACTTAAGATTGTGGCATGATAATTCTGGCAACGAACCGGCTTGGTTCGTAAAAGAGATCGCTGTTCAAGACATACAAACTAAAAAGGCTTGGTTTTTCATATGCGACTGTTGGCTTGCTGTTGATTCTGGTGATGCACAAATCGATAGAATTTTTACAGTTTCCTCTCGTGAGGATATGGTCGAGTTCAAACATTTGTTTGTTTCCAAAGTTCGCAAAGACCTCACCGATGCTCATTTATGGTTTTCTATAGTATGGAGGTTGCCTCAAAGTCATTTCACAAGAGTCCAGAGAATATCCTGTTGTTTGTCGCTCCTTCTCTGCAGTATGATGGTAAACGCTATGTGGTACAAAACGGACGTTGGACGACACACAGAAATTAAACTCGGACCCTTCAGTTTTTCCTGGGAGCAGGTATCGATTGGAATCAGCAGCAGTTTAGTTGTGTTTCCTATCAACCTACTGCTAGTTCAAATCTTCAGACACTGCAGGCCGTTTCCACCAAAGAGGAAGCCTAAAATCTCTCCGAAGAAAATGTCTTCCTACAAGAGAAGAAAAGAAAGCTTGGGTTCTATGAAATGGTGCACCATAGTCTCAATGTTTCGCAATGCTTCTCGCAATAGTAGAAAGGCGTTCAAAACAAAATCCGAACACACATTTACCAAGCTAGAAAATATGGACTCAAAGGCGAAATCTAACTCTAACGGAGGATGTCTTCCCCCCTGGTTTGTCTATATTGGCTGGTTGGCTGTAATTTGCGTTTCACTAGGCGCAGCATCAGTCACACTTCTCTATGGAGTTCAATTTGGAAAGAAGAAATCCGAGCAGTGGCTCTTTTCGTTGTTCATCTCGATATTCCAAGACATTTTTGTTAGCCAGCCTTTAAAAATTGTTTGTATATCTCTCTTTTTTGCTTACATCCTCAAGAAACCTGACAAAAGCACATTACAGAGCAAAAAGCTGGTAAATGAGGTAGAATTAGCGGAGCACGGGTTCGAACGGGTACAAGAGCCAATCATGCCTGCTGAGAAACCGTCCGAGGAAGTATTGAGGAGGATAAGAGAACGCATTGAGAAAGAGCGACAGATGTTTATCGCTTTGTTGGACATTGTTACTTACTGCGTGTTTGTGTTCTTGGTTTTATTGATTGCCTACGGCCATAAGGATAGTAGAGCGTTCCAACAATCGAGAGCAGTGAGGGAAAGTCTTGTTGACAGAAGTTTCTTTGGTCGTACCGGCTACGACAATAGAGAAAAATTCTCTACGGTAGGTTTTCTTACATTTTGGTCTTTTTTAAACATCGGCTTGGCTGTTGATTGACATATCTTTGCCGGATGTAGGAAATAAAAAGGGCTAAAATTTGAAAAAAAAAATGTTGTACACTACAATAGAAAAAGATTATTATAATTTTATTTCTAAATACTGCTGCGATGATGATGAACATCAATATTATATACGTACTTAGATTTCTGTGCAATGTCAAAGTCAGATTTCTACTGAAAAGTAATGCATATAATTCATGCTATTGGCAAGACTTTTTTCTTAATATTTTGTTGAAACTTATCCTTTAACTTCAAGTTCTTCCAATGTTTTTTAGATGATGCGAGTGTCAGACTTTTGGCAATGGAACAATCAAGTGTACCTTCCTTCCCTGTACAACCTTGAATGGTATCGCTACACTGGGAGACCTGAACCGCTGTTCATTGGAGACTTTGGCGGTCACGTGGTTGGAGTGGCTAGGTTAAGACAACAAAGAGTTAAACGTGGTAAGCAAACTGAGAAAACTCCAGGCTCTCCTAATTATTCTAGAGTTCTTGAGAACAAGTGTACTTGCACCTTAACCCTGATCTTGCTTATGACTCCAGTCATAAAACCAGTCGAAATGGAGTGAAGTTACATGCTGGAGTTAGGTTTTTGCGAAGTAAATCATGCTCGTAACTGATAACTTGTTTATTAACTTGCTTATATCGATCCTGTAAC
>JAOBAT010076765.1:0-20424 GCA_026413305.1 Hydrozoanthus tunicans | reverse complement strand
AGGGGGCATAACTGGTAGATTTTAGCCTAACAGGTTCTTAAAATTTAGGTTCTTACTCGCGGGGATTTACTGTATGCCTGTTAAACTACATTCTTTTTGAATAAGAACGTCTTATTTTTGGCCCGAGGCTAAGTGTTATTAAGAATATTAGTGGGATTTTGGCCTCAAACGTTCTTAAAATGTTCTTAATATAATCAAACGGCTTGGAAAAATTTCTGGTTCTTCAAAATAAAATGTGTTAGTGGTACTCCTTCTCTATCTTTCTCAAGCGCGCCAAAACGTTCCGGAAACACAATGCTTAGTATAAAGAAACCAAGTGAATGAACCCATAGTTTTGTGCCGTAATGTATAAACGAAAAAATATAGTTTTCGGCCATTCCTCAGCTTCGAGTGTGTTTCTTAATATGTTATTAAATTTTGGCCTATCGTCAGCTTGACGTTCTAACAAAAATGTTTTTTGTAAAAAATGAGTTTATAGTGGTACAGTTATGCCTAGATTGAAAAAGCAAGGCTCGAGGTGTTTCAGTGCTATTCATCTGAAATAATAAAATAGTAATGTTATCTGTTATTGAACAGAGCAAGACGTGGTTCATAGTTCAAACACGGTTTAATAGGCGTTATGCATGCGTCCATTCTCTCAAAATTTGACGCGTATAGCTTTTTCTTTGTTCGCCTATTCTTTTGTTTTCAGGTCTTGACCCTGCACAAAACAAAAGGTTTTGATATGCAAATCAACAAGTAAACAGTCACAACATTCTAACTAACACCTGAAACAAAGAATGTGTACAATCACGGTTCGTTCAACTTTGTACATTTTTTTTGTATTTCCCAACCAGTATTAATAACTACGGTCGGGGATTGTAAATCTAAACCGCTAATGAATATAGTATTTAGGTACGAGTCTGGCTGAAGCAATATACAATGCCCATTTGCTCAAAGGTTGATTAGCACTAATCCAGGGTTGAATTTCTAACCCAAATTCTCGTTTCCAACACAACAGAGGCTGTATTGAGCTGTGATTTTGGTTTTAGTTTTTTTACGTGTGCACACTCGACAGTGTTTCTAAAAAACCCTAGATCTTTCCTAAGAGAAGGAATTACTGCCTAAATTTTTGTTCAACCCAGGGTTAAAGTTAACCACGCTTGAACAATCCAGACCTGAAGATGAAATCCCCGTCCTATTACTAACTGCCCTAAGCAACCGTAGTGCTTCGAGTAGAATGTTGAGAAAAAAGAACGCGAAACCAACTCACAATCTAGATCGATCAAACATTTTATCAAAATAAACACTTTTTCAGCCGAGGACATGAAAAGTTTTTATTTCAATGAGCTTTCAGTGTACCTTTTTTTGCTCTTCTTAACCAGCTTTAACGACCCCTCACTCGAAGAATCTCTAGTCTAAAACAAAATGAATAATCCTCAAAATACAGCGCTTGTATTGTAACCAAAATTGCCGACAACAACCATCGCATCGTTTCTTAGTTTTCTGGATTTTTCATCAGATTCCACAAGCGCAATGCAGTATGTTTTGGTTTTCTATAACGGTTTAATTATGAACTGCTTCGCATGTTTAACGATTTTCTAAATTTAGGAATTTAAGACTTTCATATTATTCATTTACAAATGTTTTTAAATAACCGAAATCGCGCTCTGCAATTGTTTTGACTTTCCAACAATTAGCGTCGAGGTGTTCATTTATTAAGCTTTTGTAAACACGGACACATTTTTAATAAAAGTTTGCCAGTTGAAAATGTGTCCCAAAAATTCGAGTCGCAAGGAATGAATTTCGAGTATTATGGGTTTTTTAAAGTTGAGAAATAGCTTTATCAGTCATCAAGTAAGCGGTTTGGCGACAAAGAGAAGTTTAGAAACGAGAGTTCAATGGCTACGTTTTCTGGATTGAACCCAATACTAAAAAGTAATTATGATAGAACATATCTCCAAAGAGTCATTAATATTTGGGTAAGTAAAGTGTGAACGACTTTAACTTAGTTTAGACTACAAAATGATGACTGAGCTCATAGAAAAATTAATGAAAAAACGTTAAGGACAAACCGTTACGTTAATATTAGAAACAACTCTTCGCCTAGGTGGAAAGGTTTTCACGCTAAGGTAAACATACCTCTTGGTAAACGTTCAACATTTAAAGTGCCAATTTTTTAAACAAAAGCAAAAAACTTGTCGAGTTGGAAGACAAAAACAAGAAAAATCCTGCCGTATTAAAATTCAGGAGATTCCTTTCATGCATTCAGAGTCTCAAAAGGACAAACTCGTACTGTATTATATGGCCTTGATACAGACTTGATAATTCCTTAGCTATGGCTGTAAAACTGCCGTCATAGCCCGATCTAAACTGTAATTTAAGAGTTTTTTTATTTAGCACTTACTAGCCAGTTTAGTTTTTTCGATTGCTAAATAATGGCAATTCAAACCTTTATTTGACATTATAGTTATGATGCAAATTTGAGTGTGCCTACGTCAATTAGCAATTCCGTTTGAAGCAGGTGTTGTCGACGGAATCAATGTTGCCAGAAAAAGAAACTACAGGGGATCTGAAAATGTGAGTTTTGTTGTTAACTGTGTTCAGTTTTATGAAACATTGTCACTTCCTTACGTTTAACATTTCATATTGGTTCTGCTTTACTCCGATTCAATTTTACTGCTCTTCTCTATAGGAGTATATGGAAATGTCCAATATTTAATATAGATTCGTTTGGTTTACTATTTTGTTTTTTCAGCTCTAAAAGTGAAAATATGAGTGTTTGAGCTTGTCAACCCAAGTTCGAAATCACTGACAAATTGAAATTTCAAGTTTAAGCTGCTAAAAAGATTAGGTGTTGTGATTGCGATAGAAACACTCGTGTGGATGATTTATGTTGTGCTCGATATTTGGCTCATTTTCACTCTCACACGGACTTGACAAACGGTATCGCTTCTTTATTGTGTATGACCTTAAACTTTTTAAACAGAGCGTGTACATGTCATGGTGAGAAAATCAAAAACATTCTTTAAATGAGTTAGAAAGGAATTAAGGCGCGCTCTGGTTGCCGTGGGTTTGAAAAGCTTTGGAAAACATTTTAATAACTGTGTTCAAAAATTGTCCACTTCGGCAATTTATAGTTAAAGCGCTTTTGAACTGACAAAAGCTGCTCACAATGAAATATGATTGATGATATCATATGACATCAACAATAATAATAATAATAATAATAATTATGATAACAATAATGATAATAATAAAAATGTTAATAATAAATAAAAATACATGTTATAAATAATAATAATAATAATAATAATAATAATAATAATGAATATATTAAAGTTAGAATAATAATGATAATAGTATTGATGATATCAATGATAAACGCTAATGAGAAGAACCCAAAAAACGACTGAGCTCAGATAAGAGTAATAGAAATAATAATGATATAACTATATTAACAACGATGTTAATGGTATTAATAATGATAGCGATGATGGTAATAATACTACAAATAATAATCAATAAGCAGATCAAAACGCGAAGAATCAGTTTTACATCTAATACTAGACATCAACCCCAACAGGATGGTCCGATCCGTGATCTGTTTTATTGTCTACCAAACCCTTTAATTTGGATAAAGCATAATGGTAAGTGTTTTGCCAAGTTTATCATCATTTTAGGGATGATTTCAAAGAGGAAGTAGTGTAATATAATTTTATGCAGGAGTTAATTACAAAAAATTAAGTTAACTAGATCATAGGCTACAACTCAAAGGTGCTTGAGAGACTGGAAAATTCTTAAATAAGAAGACAGTAAAATAGTTTCATAAACCAGACAGTTATTCAAATGAACACTTTGGCTTCATGAATTAGACTCGTTTATGAACTTCCCAAGTAAATAAATTATCATTCAAAACCTAAGGCTTAAAACTGAATTAACAAACCCAAACATTATCTTACTGTTTACCACAAACCTGCCAGGACGGCCAATCGCCGAATCGACTGCCATGTAAAAGAATTAATCTATGCACGAGAAAAGATGAGTTGATTAGTAAGTGAGAGTACAGCTTTGATTTCGAGAACTACAAAAATGGATACTAAGAGAGTTGCCAGTATTTATTGTTTAATTGTTTCAAGAGTACAAGTCTAAAGTTTGTTTTTCATGTCCATATTGCAGCCTTGACGGTGAAGATGTGAAAGCAGTCGGCGTGAATTAGCATGTGGTTTTCTCTTGAAGTTATACTTTTAATATCAGTTGCTTTGAACACGAAAATCACGGCCGTGTCTAATTCCAAAACTAAAAGGCCTTTCAACATTCTGGCTGTTCTCGACGAAAAGGACGAACAACTATGGAAAACACTTAAAAAGGAAGTTCGCTCACAGAATTTGGAATTTGAGAAAGAAACGGAAAACAATCTTTCGTCGTCATGTGCTTTCCGCCTTTCAGTTTTTCCTCTGAGGATAAACAACTCTCTCTCTTACTTGGAAAACCTACTAGATGTAAACGCTGCTCTGAAGGAAAGGAAATACTGCTCAGTTTTGTGTTGTGCGTGTTTCTTGTCAAGAATTGGGAAGATAATTGCAGAATACGCGTGTGAAAATAGCCTCCCCGTTATCAACACAACAGTCGACGTGAGTAGAGGAATCAATAATATTTACTATTTACTTTTGCATGAAACAAAAAGCAGTTTGAGTCTTTAAATTCCAATATAACAAGAACGAGCTAAGAAAAAGCCGAAATTTTGAAATACTCGAAAGTTAGTTTTAGGGTAGTAGAAATTATGACTGAAACAAAATTGAACAAAGAAAAAAATTAGAAGCCAAAAAGGCACTGCTTCGTTTAACCAACGCTAGCCGGCGAAATTTTGCGTAATAAAAGTAATTTTAAACATATGAATCAACAAAAGGGTCGACAAAGTAAAAAACGAAGGTTATATAACTTATTGAGTTAAATGAAAAACTGCACCATTTTGAATGGCTCACGTGCATGAAAACATGTAGAACATAGCTTCTTAGTAAACACGACTACACTGAAAAAATTATTAAATTATACAAGCCTGACCAAAAATGAGTTTGTTTTTATGAGAAAAGCGTTAAGTGACTACGACAGTAGTAAATTTAAATTTTAGGGAAACACGCAACACTTTTTAGTTTACCAAACATGTTTCGACGTTACTAACGTGGTCTTCAGTGGTGCATGAAACAAATGTAACAAGAAATTCTATCGAATAAAATTGTAATAACTTCATTTTATACACTACAATAATTAAAATTACAACTACTTTATTCTATATATCAAAAAATTATAATAATTTTGCTTTATACTTTTTCTTGTTACAACAGTTTCTTGCAAAATTGAAGATAACAAAGGTAGTGTCGAAACATGTTTAGTAAACTAAAAGATGTTGTGTGTTTTTTAAAATTATTTCTGTCTTCAGCTTTCAATCCATTTTGCAAAGTTTAGCTTGTGTTTAATTGTTTTAACCTGGCAACTAGTGCTCAGATTGTCTGACGCATATACATATGCAATATGAGAAAAACGGTTGAAATTTGCTTCGAAGGACAAAATACCTTATTAGCTTGTTACCTAAAATTCGCGCGTCATGAAGTTCGGCAAACGCGAATACTTGACAAAGTCGCGTTGATATTATCAAATTTATTTTTCTGGTGCAATAGTTTTAACGGCAATAATTTTTTTATTCATTGCATATCAAAAACACTGGATCGATGTATCATCCGATCCATATGTTTGACTGTTTCTTTATCAAAAAAGTTTGCGAGGATTTGTTGAATGACTCCATTGATATGTCTGTTTTTCAAAAACTTTAACGGTATCTGAAGTAAGCTGTTTGGTTTCCCAAATAAAGATTTTATTTTATCAAATTACAAAATGTTTTGTCTAACGGCGGCTAATTTTCTTCAAAAATGATGCCTTCCATTTCGTGCTATTTTCTAGAATTTTAAACGTTGGTCGCTTTAAACCGTGTTAATCACCTCGACGTTTGAAAGTCTTTTGCCTTTAATAAGGATATTGACATTTTAGGTAATAAGATAAATGGATTCTGTTCGGTTAAGACTTAATTGATAATGATCGGATTTTGACGTGTTCGAAAATTATTCATAGTTTTTGAGCTTTGAAAAAACAAACACGTTTTATTTACCTATACAAAAACTTTTGTTAATCGTAATGTCTATTACAGTTTGAGTTTAAAAAAAAGAAAAGTTAAACAGTTTTGACTTCTGAAAAGAATTTATCAACGCTTTTTCCTATTTATGGTGATGAATTATACATTTAATACAAAACAAATTATGCCACGACAAATGTTACGTCAATACATACTAATCATGTTCAACAAGATATGTCTGAAATAAAATTATACTTAATGTCTGCCAAGGTCTCTGTCTGTTTTAAATTAAAATATATAGCAGTTGGCAACTGTTTAGTTTTATAATAACATAACACATTAACTATATGCGGAATTCGGCCCTCGATTTTATCTGTATATGCACTCATGTTTATTATGTTAACGACAACATTTTAGAGATGAAACTGATTAAGCACAACTTAGCAAAGTTCATTTTCATGGTTGCGAAACTTCTGTAATAATGAGATAAAATTTTAAAAAACATTTTGCCCTAAAGGCCCAATTTAGTTTAATGGACGTCGTTTTACGGACGAAACTAAATTAACGAGGCACATAAATCTGTTTGTCGTTGTCATTGTCATCGTGGTTGTCGCTGTTACTGTCATTGACATGTCACTGTCATTGTCGTTGTTTTCGATGTCTTTGTCGTTGTCAACGTCCCCCTCATTGTCGTTACGTTGTTACTGTCGTTGTGTTTGTAATTGAAATTGTCGTTGTCGTTGTTATTGTCATCGTGGTTGTCGCTGTTACTGTCACTGACATGTCACTGTCATTGTCGTTGTTTTTTCGTTGTCTCTGGCGTTTTCACGGTCGCCCTCATTGTCGTTACGTTGTTACTGTCGTTATCGTTGTGTTTGTAACCGAAACTGTCGTTGTCGTTGTTGTTGTCATTTTCATTGTTAATATCATTGTCGTTATCATTGTCGTTGTTAATATTAGGTCAGTGTCATTGTCATTCTCCTTGTCCTTGTCATTGCTATTTTCATTGCTATAGAGACACTAATATCAGGTTTGCCAAGTCCAAGTCTATGTACTTTCCTTGAAAGAAATGTGATAAGTCTTTGATTATACTAGTAAACTTATACTAGTCTGCATTGCATTGATCACTAGCCATTTCTTTATTCACTTCTGCACAGCACAAGTCCTTGGTGGCAGAACCGAATACCGTAAGCTTCAGATATGGAGTGAATGTTGAGGAAAAAGCAAACATGCTGGCTGACATCCTGAAAAAACTTTCTGTGAGAAAAGTTGCTGTAATCCATGACTCCACTTTCGACTCATTTCACATTACGTCGTCTCTTCGACATCTTACGACTTACCAAAACTTGATACTTATGAAAGAAATAGAAGTATTTTCGCATATGTCGGCCCTACACAAACTGCACCAACTTCTTAATTCTTTGAAAATCAAGGGTTGTCAAGCTGTAGTTGTGTTAACCGACTCAGTTCCAACTGTATCAATCATAATCCGTCTTATGAAAAACTTGCTTGAATTTAAAAAACTTTTGGCTACGAACCTAATGTTGGATCAGTTAGTTGAGGTTAACTTTTCTTCAGACGTGGTTATTGTACACCCACCAAAGTCCACGTGGACACAACATGACGTCATTGCCGATTCTGTGGTTCTCATAAGCAATGCGTTACGTGAGATGTCGTTACGTCAGCATTCACGCGGCCAATTGGAAGCTTCTCGGTACTCGTCCGAATGTTCCCTGGACTACTACAGGTAAATATAAAACACAATAAACGTTTTTGATTTGGTGTCATCTTTCAGTGCGTGGTGAGTAATTTGGGACCTGAGCCGAGTTGTCCAAAAGACTAATCCAGGGTTAATTCTTGGAATAACCTATTAGTTGTCATGGTAATTAACCCTGGATTAGGGCTAATCGTCTTTTGAACAACTCGGCCCAGGCCTTAAGGAACGAAGGCGGCGACGGCGATTCAGACGACGACAACAGCAAAGAAAGTAGTGAATGCAATAGCGACATGCTAGACAACGTGAAAAGCTCAATTTTGAAGCTCTTACGACTACGAGAACGACTTACGGAACATTTTGTCTTTTCTGTTCATAAAGTATAACTTGGGCAAGAAAGGGGGGAAACTAGCCATACGAGGTAAGTTGAAGAGGGCAAGCGAGAAGTGTGTTTTATGATAACTGTTGTCGTCGACGTTTCCGTCCTCGCTACTTAAATTCCCTAACATAAAACCAACTGAAAAGTTTACCGCAGTTTCTTTCCCAACCATTCTATCAACATTAAACTTTTACTAGTATTATAAATTTGTCTAAGAGTGAAGCTTTTCGTATGAACAAGCTCCAGAACTAGTTTTGCGACTTTTGTATGGCACGAGTTCTGGACATAGTGTTGCTTCGCTCGTAGGATTATCTCATGATCACTGAGTCATTCAAAGAATGCATATATATGTACTTTGCTTTTGAATCGATATCGGTCTGTGTAAAAATAACTTACGGAGTAACTTACAAAATCTGTATCTTTGGCTGATGAATCGTTTTTTGCAGAACTCTAGTTCGAGCTAAGTTCCACGGAAGAACTGGGTTTGTCGAATTTGATAGCAATGGAAGACGCCACCTAAAACTTGTAGAAATCCATAAATCGGTTAAAACTACTAAAGGAATAATTTGGAAGAACATTGGCTACTGGAATGGAATAAGATCTGTAATAAAAGAGGAAAGCATATTGCCTGTAGTGCGGGTGGTCCTCGGCGAGTATCCACCGAGTGTAATGGCATTCCCGAAACTTTCGCAAGAGCCTTGTCAAACATCTGCATTAATGTGCTATAAAAACATCGTCACACCCAGTGGAAAGATGGAAAGGGAGACAAAATGCTGCCGTGGATATGCAATTGATGTACTACGTTTGTTAGAGAGTGAAGCGGGTTTTCGTTCTGATGTGCGAATAAGCGACGACGGAAAATTTGGGGTTTATGATGCACTCAACAATTCGTGGAATGGTGTAGTATGGGAACTAATTCAAAACAAAGCCGACATTAGCGTTGATTTGTTTGTGAGCTCCCGCAGATCCAAGGCTGTTAGATTCACCGAGGGGTACATACCAGCTGGAATATCTCTTCTTGTTCGACAGCGCAAGCTTGAAAGTGCGACTATTCGGTGGCTTTCCTACCTAAGCCCATTTTCCATAGATGTCTGGATTGCTTTCCTTGGATCCATCGGCGTGATGGTTCTTTACTTGTGGGTGGTAGAAACGCTGAGCTTCAAGTTCTTTGCAGCTGTTGAGGGTAAAAGCCTGAGATCTCAAGAAGGTAGCCTTCGGGAAGAAAACGGTTCTCCTGAAGATTCTGAAGACAGTGACTCGTCCCAAAAAATATCAAATAAACGGTGTAGTTATATGAAATCGTTCTTTGACCTTGGAGCTGCTGTGAACTATACAACGGCAATAGCCTTTCAACGACCAGGTGATTCGTCGAACCCACATACGACGAGCACCCGTCTAGCAGCCTTGTCATTCAGTATGGCTATGATAGTGTTTGTATCCGCATACTCGGCTAACCTGATACGCTATCTTATAGTAGAAGACACCTTTCTTCCGGTGACAGATATTCGTGACAAAAAGGTAAGAACGAACATACACTCTTTCTCGGTTTTTCAAAAGTGGAATTTTGTAAAGAAATAGCTAAAAATGTCTTAGAATTAAGCAACCTTAGAAAATACGACGGTCTGACAGTGAAATCGCTGTATTATCGGCAGAGATTACTTCAATCTTCCTACATAAAGTCAGACTTTGAACATAAAGCCTCCATCACGCAAAAAGTCTGTTTTGCTAGACGGAATTTCACGGCATCAGGAGACACGATGTCACGCCTGAAATTGAATGCATTGGCACTCCAGACTTGATAGACCAACTTGCATTTTTTATAATTTCCAAGGCTCTCAAGTCATGACAAATATTGAATGGTTAACTCATTATGGCACATGACGACTATCTTGTAACTTGTTGCTTGGTGCGATATATCCAATATTTGAATTTTTCTAAATATTGCAATACAATGGTAAAAAAAGAAAAGTATTTTGTTTAGCTTTTCTATCATTTGTAACATGGTTAGAAATAATCCCTGTAGTCTGATTGGCTGGTGATGGGGCGAGGTTTTTTGTACGCTCGTTGGCATTAACTTTGTTCAAAATCACAGCTCTACTATATTTTGTTTTCTTTTTGTTCAATTGTTTAACTTGTTGTTCGTTCATCAAAAACGCAGTTCCAGCACCCTCCGCCTGGATTTCGATACGGTACAATCAGTGGTACGTACACTGAGGATTTCTTCAAAAACAGTCAAAACATGTTCTTTCAAGCACTGTGGTGTAACATGAAACCTAACAACGTTGAAAGCTTGGAAGAAGGGCTCCAAAAACTCCGTTCTGGGTAAGGTACCAGTTGAAGCCATACATTTTGAAATAGCTAGCTGTATGATCATCTCAGAAATGTTTAACTCTGTCATACTGTAATTGACCAGGTAATTAACCAAAGGCAAGTGAAAGAGAAACCGAGAAAGTATAAACCAAAACAGCCTCCGAGCGGGACTCGAACACATACGTCCCGATAACATCGATGGTGTTCTAACCACCGAGTTCCCGAGGCAACTATAGTGGAAGAGTGTGTGTCAGAATTGTTCTTTTTCTGTTGCTATGTTCTAAGGAACACTAATGATAGAGAGGAGGCACTCTCAAAACTAATGGTTGTCTTAATCGGAATCTTGAATCATGAACCACGGCTAAAAAAAGTGAAGGAATCATGAATCACATCATCTCGCAGGCTGTGAATTACGAATCATGGACACAAAATAAATGAATCATGAATCTTGAATTTTTGTCTCATGAACCATGATGAAATTCTATAAATGAATCATGAATCATTGGTCGAAAAATATCTGGGAATCACGAATTATCATACTGAAAAGATTCCGCTTCCACCCCCGAGGCAGTTTTACCACAAAAAAGTATCAACCATGCAGCAACTACATATGAAATAAAAAGATGTCGAAAGAGTAATTCAAAGTTGTTGCTTCCGAAGAGTTGTGCTTATTTGATTAATACCGATGTAATCATCGCTGGATGGTGAAGTTCATACACTTAGTATGTCGACACTACCATTTTGTACCTACTTTTTGTTCTCTTTGTTCAGGGCCTTGGATGTCTTGGTGTCTGATAACGTTGCACTTGTTTACGCGGCTTTGAACGATCCAGATTGTGTGTTGAAAACAGCGGGCGAGCCGTTTGGCATGTCTGGTGTATCGATAGCTGTACGAAAAGACTCCACATGGTTCGCTCCAATTGCAGACGTTCTAAGCAAGCTGAAAGACAACGGCTTAACGGACTACATCCAGGACCTTTACATAAAAAATGACCAATGTCAGAAAAAGATTGATCCTCCAGTGCAGCTTTACATACATGATGTCAGTGGAATGTTTCTGAAGTTGTGTTTTGTTATTGCTTTCTGCGTCTTACTTAAGTTTCTGGGTTACTGCTTTAGATTTGTTGTTAACTCGGTGAGAAAAAGGAAAAACAATGAATTCAGAACTGCGATGCTACGAAAACAATTAACCCTGGCACGATAGACTCACATGAAAGTAAAATTATTTGCTTTCAAATCTTTATTAAACTTTTTTCTAATTTGTTCGTATTGACTCCCTTGTTTTTCAAGTAAATCTCTTTCCTGTGAAAAAGTCTAACAGAATTTGTACCCCTTATTTTAAAATATAAAAAAGGTTGAAATGAGAAAGTGTGATGGTGAAATTCAAACATTGAATAGCTATCTAGAAGAGTGAAACCCTTTTACTCATCTCTTGAGATACCAAGTGTCCAAATTTGAACTGAGTTTCTGTTTCTCCGAAACTTCCAGCGAAACTCATTTGAGCAACAACTGTGTTTGTTGTGCGACAAAATTGCATGTTGCATTTATGTAAAGAGAGTTTTTAAAGATGAAAATGACGAAATACTAATTTAGTTAGTTCCGGGTAAATGACTTGAAGTTCTCTTTCAAAATTACTCACCAAAGAGCTACAATATATCTAAGGACGTAACCACGAAATCTAAGCAATGTATGACTAAAATAAACAACACAGACAATTCAACAGCTTTCATCATTTTACTATCTTGTTCTATATAACTAACAAACCATACATTACCAAGGAATACAACAAGGGAACGAAATTAGCATTGGAAAGGCTGAGAAAGCGACGATCTGAGCAGCAGTATTACATCCCTAAACAAACCTCTACAAACCTGTAGAGTGTAAATAGTATAAGACGTATAGAATAAGCCAAATAGGAATTTCAGAAATGCCTGCGCGCGTCGGGATAAAATGTAAACCTCGTGAAATTGGAGGGATTTTAGTTTAAAGAATATTTAACAATTATTCCAAGATCGCGCGTTAGAAATGAGATGGTAAATAGCCAAAGAGGTGCGTAGCGCCGAGTTGGCTATAAATCATCTCATATCCAACAAGCGCGAATGGAATAATTGTTTCAATAAATTCAATTAGTTTTCTAAACTCTTCCATACTTAAAAATAACAGCTAAATTTTATTCAGAACCTATTTTTTGGCTTTGCAAACACTACAGTCAGTTTCCATATTTGCTGAACTCCGAATATGAGCTGATAACCGAGATTGAATGAACCAATTAGAATGCGCGAATCGCAATTATCGAGATTGAAAATTCAATAACTTTTATACCGACGCGCGCATGTAATTCTGAAATTCCGAACTGGATTATTTCTAGCCTTATTGTTGCAATTGAGTTGCATGCACAAATGATCTCTTTTGTGTTCAAACTCACGAGAAAAAAGGGTCCTAACATGTTGCACGCATAAGTTAGCCTTTTTGGTCTTAGACCCAAAAAGTCCTCAACGCCGCTTTAGTTATCAAAATTACTTAAACGGTTATTTTTTTAAAATGCCGCTTTGCGCATTAACTATGCAAACCAGTAACGGTTTTTGGTTCGTCGTGATTGGTTTGAACATGAAAGTATTGTTTTGGCCACGATGTTATGTTCCTATTTTTAAGATTCTGGCCAGGGTTTGTTAAGCCGTCTGAAACGACACCTGGATCAAAAAATTCTACCAGAGACTCGATGTACTCGTGAAAACAGTCATGCCTTTTTGCAGTTGTCTGAACAGTCCGAGTCGTAAGTCTCTTTCATGTTTTTACTTCGATAAAAAAAAGTACGAGCTTGAAAAAGAGGTACAACTCGGTTATCGAAGTACAAACCAAGCTGCTCCAATCTACGTTGGAACATTGCAATATGTGACATCCACAGGACTTTAGGACGCCTTAATCATCCAGCTTTACAAACGTAAAGTTGCTTGTACCAAGACCAGTAGTTTTAGCATTCCCCTTTGGCTTTGTGCCGGTATTCTTGTCATCATTTTGCGGTTTTTTCTGCTTTTTTCGGAATTTGGATGGTAAATGGCATCTAACTTGAAAATTTTCAATAAAAAATTGGTTTTTCGCACAGCTTTTAGGCACTGAGAACAAACAATACTTGCATATTTTTTTGAAAAACCTTAACATCTTGCAACCAAAAGAGTTATATTATTGAAATAAACAATGTTTTTCTTCATTTCCAAAAAAACTAACAAATCAAGTGACATATACACTTTAACTGACAAAACCTGATGGTTTGACTCCCGATATTGATTCACTTTGAAATAATAATCCTTCAATTTCAATTTTATGTTGGCTACAGTATTGATTCTTGACTTTGGATTTGACATGGAATGTGAAGAAATTTTTATCAAATGGATAACTAAGAAAACCGCTTCAATCTAGTTTGGAGAATATTTCTTGTGCATTCTATCGAATTCTAAGCCAGTGTTACAAGCTAACTTTTAGTAGCTAATGTAGCACTGGCAATTAGTTTCTTACTACCATAAAGAAATTACAGAACATTGGAATTAAAATGTTGTTGAGAAATTAACCGGTTAACTAATGGTTGATTCCATTTTTTTCGGACTTCCTGTGGTATTTGGTGACTTGCCTGGGTTTCCTGTTGTAGTGTTACGATCTCACTTACCAGGGGGGACGACATAGTGGCTACTATGTATTGACGCAGTATCAAAAAACATAATAAAACCTGTAGAAAAACACTGCATCGATTCCCTAGTTTGATATATCCTAACACATGTAGTCTTTTATTCTTTTTCGGTGAACGCCGAGGATTGTTAACTTCCACTAGGAAGAAATTTGCTATTCACCAACCTCACCTTCAGAATAATTATGTAAAAACTTGCAATTTGGTTATACGAAGATTGAAAGAATTGAGTAATAAGCAATAACTGACGAGAAAGTGACTCGGAATTTTTTTTAATAAATCAATTTGAGGAGCCCTCTCTTTCAGTAATCGTTTGTCCTTTTAACATCAGAGTTTGTGTTTGTTTATTGAAGGTTCTGTTACAAAAATTTCATATTAAGATCGCAAAATATGTCGTATACCGATTTCATCATTCCAAATTAAAACATGGCAAACATTTTTTTACACTTTAATGTTTAATGCATTTTCTTATAAAAAATAAAAACAATGGACTTCTTCTCTCATTTGATGCATGCTTACTTTTAAATGCACTAACCCTAGGCATTAGTTAAAACCTTGTTATTTATGCCAAATTTAAGCTTAGTTGTAATATCACCGTCTAAATCGGCTCAAAAACATCAATAGAATCTGGAAAGACTTGAGCCGTTACGTCACAACCTTTTGTTGCCCACAACGCTACTTAGCGACCGCCATCAATATACGGATCGCTATATCTGCTTGTCCATTCTTCATTAAGCAAAACAGTTTGGCAGCCATTACACTTTTTGCTTATCGGCGACACTGGGCCATCAAGTACAGGAACGCTCACAAACTCCACAAAACAGTCGGATTGATAGTCACACGGACCATCGTCAAGCTCGAACACGATAAGCTTACTGCTGCTCGTTCCAGAAGATAACACGCTCGATGGCACATAAAGGGTTTCCTGGGGACCAGCCGCTGGCCAGTAACGACCGAGGTTGAAGCCGTTCACAAACGCTTGACCCTTTGGGTTCAAAAGAAGCATAGTCAAGCCAAACTATAGTATACCAATTACACCTTTTGCTAGTCATTAACGCAAAATAGTCGTTCATTTGTGCCAAGCGTTGGTTCAATAAAAAAACGGTAAATTCATTAACGCAATATCAAAAGTCAATAGCGTGGTGAAAAAATTCAATAGCGCATTAAATATATGCATGAACATTTAAAAGCAACGCAATGCCATCTATAGCACTCTTGGACATTCATACACACGGAATTTAACGTAAAAAGCACGAACTGACAAACGTTAGTGTTAATGGACAATCTATCGTTGAAAATGGACACCGATTGTTCCTAACTTTCTTTAAAAATTTAACACACACAATAGAGTGAATGGAAAAACCGTTTATTGAAATCAGACAAACAATAGCTTGATGCGAAAAAAACATTAACAGACAAAAAGCAATATTTTGTGTTGTTGTGATGTTTACCTTCGTCCAGCCGTTCAGTCTAAGGAACGTATCTTTTGGAACGCCATCGGGAGCTGGGGGAATCACACCCTCGTAAAACGTTGGCATTGCATGGCCTTCATTTGCCAAACGGCTAAGAGGTTTGCTTGTTGTGTTGCCAAGCTTTGTTTCTGTCCTGGCAGAAAATCGGGACTGATTGTTTACGTAGGTGTCAAGATTAATTCTGTACATTGTCCAACTCGCGAGGATTTCCCCTCCAAGTGTAACGTTACCGAGAATTCCTTTGCGGTCGCGTAGTTGTGGTCCGTAGTTTATTCGGCCCATGTTTTCTACCAGAATATCCAAGGTTAGGAAATTACCAATTGTTAGCTTTGCAGTCGTTTTCCCTCCCTTACGATTAAGTGTTGCCTGACGGACCTAGAAATATTACATAAACATCAAGTATTTGTTGTTAATAATTTATATGGTCATCTTTCAAATTATCACAGAAGATTATCACAATGCTATTTTTCATGAATAATTTGAAACTTTAATGTCCATAATATAAACAAAGTTTTAGCCTCATTTAATGGGATGATTATAGTCAGTTCAAGTCAATTCCATAACCAGATGTCATTTTGCCTCGACACTGTTACAACACCTGTTTCAACAGTTGATCAAAGGTGACCTTTGGGTCCAGGGATCCCTAGTTCGGCTGACGATAACTTGGTATCTATTCAAACTCTCTCCCAATCCTTACACACACTAACAACATTCTTTTCTAGTTCTTACACAACAACATGCAGAGCGGGTTTCAAAGAATCAAATTCAAATAATACAGGATACGTCATCTCTTTCAGATGACAGATCTTACAACGTAAGCATTTCCTTATACCAATTGTCCTTGATTTTTGAAAAAAACTCAACTGCAAGTTCTTGATATAATTTTCGTGGATATTTTTCATTGTTTACTTCGTTTAGCAACACACATAACTTGAGCTAAATCCTTTCTAAAGCCAAGTAGCCGATCAGATAATCCATCGCAGGTTAGCCCCCAGCAGGTACTTCTTTATTAAGCTTATTAAGCTTTATTAAGCTGGGTCGACTGGAACAAGTCGGATAAAACTAATGTCTTGCTCAAGAACACGACACGGTGGTCTGACCGGGGCTCGAACTCGCGACCCTAGGAGTACGAATCTAACATGCTAACCGCTCGGCAACTGCGCATGCACCACCGGCAGTGCCACATATTACTTGAAGGTCAATAGTCACGCATGATAAACGAAATCCTATAGATAAAACTAAAAGACTAGATATTTACCTTTCCAACAAAGACAATGCCTCGATCGCTCAATAAAGGAACTTGAAGCTCTTGGGTTGATGATCGAAACTTTTTTGGGATGCTAGTCTGATAGAGCACAAAGCCATAATTCTGATCGACCGCTTCCATTGATAAAGGCGACGATGATTTTACTGTGCCCGACCACGAAAGATTAACAAGGGCGTCAAAAAATGAAGAAAGCTGCAAAGAAAAATAATAGTAATAAAAGTAAGTTCACTGCCAGAATCTAATTGACAACACGAAATCTGCTTTGTTAGGTTAGTTGTTGAGATTTGTATCGAAAGAAAATAAAATTCATAGAATTATCTTCAATAATGAAAACGTTTTTTTAAAAAAAAAATTAACCTTTTCAGCCCCCAAGCAGTGAAATTTGTGTAAATCTCTAACATTCCACTTTAACAATTTAGGAGAACTTTACTTTTATCTTCACCGCTTTGCCTGATTGATCCCTGTTTTACCATAATCCCATAATCGAACAACAAGATTTATTATTGACGTTTCGCCCCTTTCTTTTCAGTACGCCTTTCTTATGGTAACGTTGCTAAACCTGACCCTTGCAGTGGTTGTATGTTCCCGTGTGGAGCTAAACTGTGCCGCCATTTTTAAAGCAGCTGCTTGAAAAACGAAAGTACTTATTCAATCTATGATTCGGTTTTCTCATAAACAAATAACACGTTAGTGTTCAAGATATGTAAGGTACTCTAAGTTAGAAGCTAATTAAAAGGTTGCTTCTGGTAGTGTGAACAGTTACGTGTGCAATAGATTGTGCTTTTTGACTGTTTTCGTTTACCATGATTTAACTTTTAGAAATAACTTAAGTGAACCTTTTTTTGTAACTTCCCCACTTTTTAGTTAAGAGTACTTTATCGCTGTTTCTAGTGTGAAATGTACGCAAGTTCAATAACGCTTGCTATTATTTGTCATTGCTAAAGCTTTGTAAAGTTTACAAAGTTTATTTATTTACCATGTAATAACCAATTAATAGTTTACAAGTATACAAAGAATAAATATAAATGGAGGGAGTAAGAGCTACAATTTGTGTAGGTTAACAGAGCATTCTTACACCCAGGAAAGGAAGATACGGCGCTGTACACTCTGTGTTACTAAACACTTCACCTTTTTCATCTGAACTTTGCCATAGGCGTACTTGGGCGTCGGTGGGGGAACTGGGCCCGAGGGAACTTTTTCATACTGAGCGATAACCTCCATGATGACGTAATATTTCTGTGTGGGGTCTCCGCTTTCAGTTAAGGGTGCGTCATAATCGTAGCTTGTAGGGACCGGTTGGAACTGGCTCCTGTCTAGATTGCCGTTCGCACCTAGTGATAAGAGTTTCGCAACACAGTACTAGAGAAAAGTTGCCTTTTTGACAAAACGAAAGACCAGCAAAAAGTTATTGGGGGGGTCAGTGCCAACTAGGTTGAAGATGATTATGTGTTGAAATGAGTTGTCTAAGGAGTAACTAAAAGTCACCGTAAATTAAGAGTGCGGTTAACATGTTAGAACAAGCTTAAATTGTCTGGAGGGAACTACTTAGCCCGAAAAACAGCCGCCTCGATCTCATCGCACGCTCGGCCTCGCTCGATTTTTTAGAACCCTGTAAAATACCTGTAAACTTCTGTCCAACAGATTAACAAACTAGCATTTACCATTCATAAACCCGAAGTTTGTTCCTCCCTCAAACATGTAGATGTTAACAGAAGCGTTGAGAGCGAGTATCATGTCCAAATACTTAGCAACCGCTCCCGCGTTACGTGTCTGGTGGTGCTCGCCCCAGTGATCTAGCCAGCCAGGGTAAAACTCAGAGTTTACAAGTGGTCCATGTGGCTGGTACTTGCGCATAATGCCAAACGGTACTTTGGGGTCAACGCCTTCCGGATAAAAAAGGATTAATAAGAACCGTTATCCTCCCATTAGTGTTTGCTATTTTGGTGAAGTTAGATTTACTTTTGACAAAAGTTATTTCTTGTTTAGATTCCGATGTAAAACAAGCCTGTTCGCGCGCATAACATCGACAGACGGGAAAATTCGCGCCAAAACACAGCACATTGCGTGTGTTTTGGCGCGAATTTTCCCGCCAGTGGATGGTGAGCGGCATGTGCCAATTAACAACTTGCGCGCCGAGTAGAAACATATTTTCCAGCACAAACGTTATTGGCTGAACGGAAAATTGACGTTTTGGTTTTGATCTTACGATACTCCTTAGCAGCATGAATAAACATAGTAACGATGACCTGATTCAAAACCTTTTCTTTAAATAAAACATTTGCGCGCGCTTGTTTGATTGTGAGCAAGAAGTGGAAACGCGAAATAACAAACTAAAACGGGTAAGTATTGACTGAACACAAGCCGTTCAGTCGACTAAGTTTGTGCACGAGTTTGCCCCATAGTCTAGCTATAGTAAAGCAAAAGACTCAGAAACTGGTTGCGATTCATAGCCATGCAATAAATACAATGTGTAGTATCTGCAACTGCTTTAGAGTAAAAACAGTTTAAAACTTAAATGCACTTGCCTATTCCAAAGTCAACTGTAGTATATAGATCGGGCAGTGAACCACACTGTAGCATTTTATCGCTGTAACCGTCTGTTGTAAACAAGATCACGTCTTTGCCGAGGTACTCTTCAAAAACTGATTTCAGGTGTTTCATGTAGTCATGATCACAAGTGTAGTAGCTGCCATATTCGTTTTCAACCTACCGTGAAATGCAAATGAACAGAAGTTAGAAATTCATAACGATAGAGGTACCCTAGCAATTCTACAAGATTCCAATTCAGTGGCATGCCATCTTATCCACTAACAAGCACCAAGATTTCCAACAACAGCTCGAACAATTCACCATTCTCAGAATGTGTCTAAAGATTTCCGAAAAATGAGCAAAGATTACGAAGATAGATGTAGATTCTACAGATACCTAAGGACCTGAAAACTGTGTTGATCTTCAGCCAAATCATTTTCTTTGATAATCTTAGTACTTTTTAATTGATAATCATTATTTGGTCATCGTCACTGACACTGCATAAACCTTCTTTTTCGATCGGTTCGGTTTCTTATAAAGATCCGAAAACTTAAATGTCCGAAAGATCTAACATCTATTAAAAGGTTAACAAAAAAAGTCCGAAAGGTTTAGAATACACTTAATTTCAGTTACTTCTATGGAAGGCATGTGCAGTCAATCTAGGCACTCTAGTCTTCTTTTCATAAAAGTTGTGACTTGTTATCAACATTTCGCTGGCGTTTAATCAAGCTTACAGTTAGAGTGAGAAGGCACAATTATCACAGTGTTTTAATGACACTTATAAAATAAAGCAGATATAACGCGCGTTTTGATTGGTTTTGGTGACGCACTCTAAATCCGAATAGAGTGTGTCTGTATACGTCATCGCGGGAATTGACCGGGATTTTGAATTTTTTTTCCGAAAAAATAAATTGCAGAATCCGACGAGGAACTACCACAATTCGGTCTGGAATTTTGCTTTCCTGACA
>JAOBAT010076754.1:1432-14075 GCA_026413305.1 Hydrozoanthus tunicans | reverse complement strand
CAGTTTGATAAATTTACAGCGGTTTATAGACAATTTACTGGGTTAGCTCAACAAATTCCGAAAATTCGCTGGTATTAAATTTGCAATTAAGTTAAACTAACTAAAAATGTCTATTTTGTAAGCGAATTGTGGTTTACTTATGATTTATATGTCATTTACTGGTAAAATCTTTAATTTACATACCCTGTGATTTTTTTAATTTTTCCATTGATATGGAAGTATGTAAACTAGTATTTCTGAGTGTCTAGATATTTTAGAAATATTAAATTCTTAAGGAAGCGTCACGTCATAAGTACTTTAGGGGAGGTGTTGGGAATGGTCGAGGCTAGTGATTGGCCGCTATGACGTTTCTCGAGCAAGCTCTGTGGAAAAAATTGATATTTTGTTGATATGAAATCAAACGCCTTAACATTTGGTATAAGTCATCATACATAAATAATAAATGATCAAAAAATTATCTCGCCGAAGAAGCCAGTCCAGCGAGATTACGTAGCAAGGTTTCCTGTGTTTATAAGTTTCGTTCAGACACGGAGTCAGGGAGACCTTTAGCCTTTCAGTGTAGATCATTTATCGAACTAGAGGAAACTTCAGAACAACATCTCATACTCCCACGAATACTACTATATATTATGTCTTTAATATATAAAACAAAAAAATATCGATTTTTCTGGGTGGGGGGGGGGGGGCAGAGTTTTGGGGAAAAAATACATTTGATTTCCTTGTGGGCAAAAATAAATATGTGACGCTTCCCTTAAACCTAGACCACCATTAAGAGAGTTTTTTTCAGCAACGTTACAGTTTTTGAAAGATTAGGAAACGCATGTTTACAGTTAGTTTTGGTTTCTACCAGGAGTGGCGCTATTACCGTTTGTGGACGAAAAGCGATTGCTTGATGCCCTGGCAGATGTGTACGACGATCTGACGGAGGAAGAGAGTGAGTTCAAGTTATAACTTAGATCAGATTTCTTTCGTTTTTCGTAATGCCCAATTCACGATGATTCATTGATTCGTCTAGGAAGCAGTGCTTATGGTTTTAGTGTGAGTTCCAGTCTTATCGTAAACCAGTATAACCGAGACAGGTTTTGTTTTGATAATTAGTTAATTATCTGAGAACCAAAATACACAAGCCTTGGAGTCACTTAGTCAAACACACACACACACACTTTTTCCCTTTGTCTTACACAACTGCTGTAGCCTTTGTTTAAGAGAGGTTCATGGAAGTATAGGAGTTAGTCTTACGTGGGAGTTGTCAGGTTGTTGTTTTAGGTATATTGTTTAATTTTTT
This sequence comes from Hydrozoanthus tunicans, assembly GCA_026413305.1. NCBI lineage: Eukaryota > Metazoa > Cnidaria > Anthozoa > Zoantharia > Hydrozoanthidae > Hydrozoanthus > Hydrozoanthus tunicans. The sequence goes on along the minus strand of JAOBAT010076754.1, from coordinate 12,790 downwards.
CGAACATCCTACAATACAATCCAGGCTGTTCCATGATAGCATCAGTGCTAAAGTTAGTAGTCATTTATCTCAGGGAGAAATGATCCATAACTTGTTTGAGTCTTATATTAGTTCTCAAAATGATAAAATAGACAGATTTGAGATTTCGAGAAGTTCCTTTTTCAATGAAGTTCCTTTTTCAATGACGTTCCATTTCATAGCATGTTGAAAGCATGTGATAAACTAGCGCTAAAGGTGAATGAATGTTTTTTAGGAGAGCGTAACCAGAGAGGGAAAGATCGAATGTTTGTCCGGTCAACATACCCTGCTGCGGATTTTTTTAAAGGCTTGTATGAAGGAGGCAGAGCCACCGAGGTTTGTTCTTGGCTAAGGTTGATATTTATACGAATTAATCATTAAAAGTCTTTGAAAATTTCCTCTTTTTTTATTTTTTTAAGCTTCTCTAACTTCAGTATGAGCAGAACCACATCAAAGAAATTTTTGGCAAGTTAGTTATCAAGACGATGTACAAAAGAACTTAGATAATTCTTAGAATTTTTCTTGGTAATATTAACGCGTGCAGCATTAGTTACAATGATAACAATAAAGATGTTAATGATAGCAATGAGAATAATAACCTTATTTCCACTTTAAACGCCTACACGAAAAACTTTACAACTCTGAATGCCTTTTTACTATGTAAATTTTGAAAAGATCTTACAAAGTGGAGCCTAAAGGGTGCGCTTACAATTTCATTTCTGGCTACTCAAGAAGAAATCTTACGGATACCAGTTTCATTGATATTTACGCGATAGTCGCCTATACACTATGAAAAGCTTTCCTTGTTTCCTTGACACTTGTATATGCCGATGTTAAAGTCCTTATCAAGCATATTTTTTTACTTTTTAGATTAAAACTGTTGTCATCTGTGGACTCAAAATTTGAATAACCAAAGCAAATTTCCACGTCTAAGTGTGCCTTTTAATAAAAAAAAAGATCGAAATGTGAATTTTGACCGAGTAGGCTGGGGACTGGTAACCTGTGACATACAGCAGTGAGTTATGTTGTTTTTGTTTAAAAATATTTATTTCTGCTAAAAAATGTCATAAAATATTTATTTTAAACATTTCATGGGATTAATTCATTCGTTAAAGTTATAACAATTTGAAAATTGTAGCCAGAATTTATTTTTTGATATAAAAAGATTATCTCTGCTTTATGCCTTGTGTTAAATCATATGTCTCCTGCTACGTCATCACTGCACGCTTCAACTCCAAAAAAATGTTACAGGAACGGCGTGAAAAGGTTTTATTTTCGAAAATTACCATAGTTAAAGGATTCTACTTTTCATCTGGAACTTAAAGAAATAAGTTTGATAGGGACTTTAAATTTTCAAAAGACAGGAATGTTCTAAGCCCTATGGTAACAAATTGTAAGGTTCACCGTCCTTTTGTAAGAGCTTCTCCGCTAAGTGCTTAAGGAAACGGTGGCGTTTGGCGCTATTTTTCTCAAATGCTATAGGTATAAACGCCTCCATTTCCACATCTAATATTAATTCAACGGTAATAGATGAAACTTAATGTACGCTTAGTCAGAAACTGTTTTAGCGCATAAAACGTGAGTTGATGACATAGACTTTGTTAACCTAAAAAAAATCAGGTTATCTAGCTTACAAATATTCCGGTTAGTTTTTTTTTTAATTGTTTTTTCTGTTGCTGGTTTGTTAGGCAATTGACGTTGTCAGTGACCTTACTCAAGGAATGGCAGGCAGAGTGGAGCCTGATAACGAGGCGATACTTCCAGAAGTGTAAGTCGTGTATTAGTTAAATTGTTTAGATTTACTTGGAGGGGTTTTTGCTTTTCTTTCTATCCCTTGACTCCAGTTGCAAAAACAGCTTTGCCTGGCTCTCTTTTTGCTACATATAGTTTTCTCGTTTATGCCTGTCTTTCTTCTCTGTCTGCCTACTTTTACCTTCCTACCAGTTGGTACTCCTGCAGTTCTCAGTGCTTAATACAAACTGAGGAGTGGGTTAGCCTACAAGGAAAAGCCACTAGTCGAGCTCGGATTTGTCAATTTCACAGCGCTATTTTTAGTCCATTTTAAAAAACTAACTTTTCTGGAGGCTAGTTGGAGCATGTTTTCACTAGCCCACAATGAAGTTTCACTAGGCCTGCAGGAGCTAGTAGAATAGCGTTAGTGTCCAGCATTGACTCTTATTATCGAAGAAGTTCTATTCTGCAACTGCAGACGCTTGATTGCATTGTTAATCTGAGTTTCCTAAGTCCAGCTGCTGCTTTGTAACTACTGCCTGGGTTAGACCAATAAGGCAAGTGGTCGATCAGTTAACAGAATGCTCGACACAAGAGCAGATTGAAACTAATCATCAAAGATTTAAAAGGTCTTTAAAACACCTGAAAATGGGATCCATTTCATGGTATCCCACTCAAAGCATTCCAGGACTTAATATTAGTTTCCACTTTGAAGATGATACCATTTGATTTTAAAACTTTTGTTATCACTATAGCTAATGCTTGGACGTTTCGCTACCCAATGGACATCAATCCCATAACAAGCACAGAGGTTTTGCAATAAGATTTAAAGCAAAAAATGCTGATAGCGTTATTTTTACTTATTCACTTATTACAATCACATAAGTTAGAAGGACAACGGTAGTGATGTTAAAAAATAAGTAATGGCAAGATGTATATTAACGTAAAACAACAAAAGTAGGAAAGCCAATAGATACGCTGGGGAAATGGGAAAAATAGAAGAAGTTCAAGTGTAAAAAATCAAAATAAGGTTGCAGTTCAAATTGACTTACGCTTTTTGAAATCTTTCTGCTCGTTAAGTTTGGTTCTAGGTACCTTAAAAACACATCATATATAAGACAACCCACCTCTTCTTATTTTTCTTATGAACAAGTGAATAGCTTTTCATATTTGTTACTCTTTACTAGTAGAGTAGTTATGGAAGTTATGCATTATCTTATTGGTGGTATATAGCGATGACTCCAACCCTTTTTACCTTTAGGAATGTAAGGTCACCCCTGCCGAATTTGCAAGACCTCAGTCAAAATAAAACAATTAGGTAAGAAAAAACCTGTTTAGCTGGTTACAAGTAAACAGTTGAAGGGTATGTATAGTAAACTGTAAAAGTGATAAGTGAACTGTTCTTTTTCATAGTCTTGGTAGACACTCTAAAGTAACCACCTATGTGAAGTTCTATTTGTTGAGATACTTCACACGTAATAATTGCACAGTGAACCAAACCAATTGATTTGTCGTCACTTACTATTTATAACCAATTCGCATCTTCTAATAATTTATTGGTTTTATTTAAACTTAAAGCGTTTTTTTAAATTCCAGAGTTTGAAAATTGTTTTGAATCTCTTTAGTGCTAGTAGCTTAAGCATGGTTAGAAACTACATCCAATAGTATATAATAAAACAGAACCGATTCAACTGTGACTTAGCTTCGATTTCCCCTTTAAACAGGCGTAACACGCTAAAGAGAGGTGTGACACTTAACACACTGTGTTAAGAGGGGTCAGCATCAATCTAGTAAAGGGGATTAATGCTGTTTTGGGGTTTCCACAGTGTTAGATATACGGACCCACAATATCCCGAGGATTTTCTGTTCAAGGCTCGTATCCAACCAGGTGTCACGTAAGTATTGCATTGTCTACAAGGTGTAAAAACTGGTGTTATAGAACAAAGTCAGCTGGAAAACTTATACCAGTTGCGAACAAGAAATTCAAAATTCAAACGGCATCAAATTATTAGTAGTTGAAGTAATAGAAGTTACTATAAGTTATTTCTGGAATGCAAGGCAAACAGTAAGCCACCCTCAATTGATAACACGATGGATGGTATGGGTAACCTCTAGAGAGAATGTTGGCAAAACAAATTTGAGACTAATCACTGAGTGTTCATACCTTCCCAGAAATGTACAATACCAAGTTCTCCTTAAAGTTTGGCAGGCTTGTAATTGGAGAAGAACTTTTCTGGAGTTGGTGTTTCTCCCTTCTCATTTCGATTTCAGTTTGATGGTATGAAGAAGATTGTGAAGTGTGTCTTTGTCGATAAGTTCTTGTGAGAGACAATCGTGTAGAATATTTACCAACACTATTACCCAGGAACGTCAAACATAGAGTTTAAACTAAAGAAATTTAGTATCCTTGAAACGGTCTTGGAATCGAGGGAAAGGTTTAAGTCTACAGTCCGTGGCTAAAAATAGATTTTCGTTTTACAAAAGGAAATGTTAGTATGGCTCAGGATAAAAAGTTAATGTTGTAGGTTTTGGTACATGGAAGCTTCCTTACCATCTCCGCCTATTAGTGTAATAACCAGCTCGGGGATTTTTTTATTTGTTATGGCAGCATTATGTCTCAATTATATTTTCATGCTACAATTCTTTGCAGTTATTCCTCGTCTTGCCCCCATGATATTTGAGCCGTACTTTGGCAAGTACGATTTGTTTTCATCCACTTCCACCTGTTGAAATGCTAATACTTTTCGACTCAGTTCATATCTGGCGGTTCTCTAACCCTGCTTGGGGTGGTATAAATATGATTAATTTGTATCCACCTCGAGAGCTGCTCAAATCGTGATAAATGTTTTTCTTCCTATCATATCCTCGAGGGTTCTGTAACCCTGCTTGGGATATTGGTATGATTCATTCTAATCCATCTTGGTAATTCTAAAACCACCACACTGTTTTTCCCCAGCCCACCTCCAAGAGTTCTCAAACCAGAAGATTTTGAGGACAGAAAGCCATACCGACCTGTCATTGGAATGAATGTAAACAGGACCTCGTATGGTTCACTTGATTCTTCTGCTAAGAGACACATGAAGTAAGTATTCTAGTAAATATAGACACCCTAGAAGATTATTTTATTTTGCGCTAGCGGATGAAATCTTGTACTGTGTTAGAATAATATACGGTTTTACTGAATTGCCAAACCATAGCGCATAGAGTTCTAACTAGTAGAGCTATTCATATGATTTTAAAATGCCTTTTCGAACTCATGCTTGTTTCATTCTTCATACCAAAATAAGTAGTTACTTAGGGTTTGTTGTTGCTTTGTGTTTCGACTGTTACATCTCTTTTTTTTCCACTTCACATAATTTGTAGATACCCTTTGTAAATGGCAAGTAAAAGCACCTTAGCAATTTTTGTCTTGTTTAGTTTCCAGTTCAATCGCAACTCGGGACATTCTGGATATTATTCAAATCCTGGAACACCTCCGTCAAGAGACCCCAGACGCAGTAGTTACGACAGCAGTAGGAATCAATACCATTCCAACCACCCCTACTCCCAGGGCAATCAATTTCATACTCCTCCAGCTTCCTGGTCTCGTCATTCACAACATGGACAGCCACAGTGGCACCAGTCAAGAAACCAGTACTCTGCAGGGCATTCTGGGTACGGGCAGGGAAACTGGGGCCAGCCATCACAGGGACACCACCGGCATTACGGCAATGAACAGTTTCGAGACCCAAGACATCGACAACAGCAATCTCCCCATAGGGTAAGTGGTTGGCTTAGTAAAAGATTAGTAATGTACATGGTTCGACAGGAGCTTTAGGAAATGACTTTGCCAGCGGGTAGAGAAGTTACTTGGTAGGTGAGTCAGAAGGTTTGCTTGATACTTTTCGTAGCTGAGTCAGAAAATGGTTTGGTAAATGAGCCAGAAATATCTTTGAAATGGAGTAAAGTAGTGACTTGGTTGTTGATTTGGGAAGTAAGTCGATTTAGGCAGTAGCAAAATATACGACTCAGAAGAAGACTTTTGAAGTGAGTACTTTGATAATGTGTCAGGAAGTGTCTTGATGGTGAGTCAGGAAGCTACTTGGTAAGTGAGTAAAAAGATAATTAGGCTGGTAAGTTAAGAGTTAAATCTGCAGATGAATCAGGAAGTAACTCGCTTTACAAGTCAGGAAGTAGCTGAATATACGACCTAAAAAAAGACTTTGGAAGTGAGTGAAATTACTTTGATAATGAGTCAGGAAGTGTCTTGTTTGGTGAGTCAGGAAGCTACTTGGTAGGTGAGTAAAGAGATTATTTGGCTGGTACGTTAAGAGTTAAATCTGCAGATAAGTCAGGAAGTATCTCGGAAAGTAAGTCAAGAAGTGACTGAAAAGGTGAGACAGGAAATAACTCCGTAAATAAGTCATGTTTCTTGGTAGTTAATATAAATTTTTTAGAAAACAAGTCAGGAGTTGTCTCGGGACAAAAATAAGAAAGTTTTGTGCAGTTCAGTCAGGAATTGCCCAAGGATGAGTCACGAAGCGACTTGGTAGGTGACTTAGGAAGTGATCAAGTAAATGACAGGAAGTGTCTTGCCTCAGGAAGTTACCTTGTAAGTGACTGCTGAAGGGACTTAGGAGGTGAATGAGGAAGTGACTTGGTAGGTGAGTCAGGAAGTGACTTGGTAGGTGAGTCTGGAAGTGACTTGGTAGGTGAGTCAGGAAGTGATTTAGTAGATGAGTTGGAAAGTGACTTTGTAGTTGAATTAGGAAGTGTCTTCGTATGTGAGTTAGAAAGTATCTTAGGAAGAGAGTTAGAAAGTGTCTTGGTTCAAGAAGTAACCTTGTAGGTGACTGAGCAAGTGACTTGGTAGGTGAGTCAGGAAGTGACCTTGCAGGTGAATCAGGAAATGTCTTGGTTCAAGAAGTGACCTTTAGGCAAATTAAAAGTTATCGTGGTTCAGGACGTTGCCTTCTAGGTGAGTTAGGAAGTGTTGTGGTTCAGGAAGTGACCCCTTACTAGTAGGTGAGTTAGGAAGTAACTTGGTTCAGAAACGATATGGTAGGTGAGTAAAAAATTGACTTGGCAATTGAGTCAGGAAAAGTCTTGGTACTTGAGTCAGAAAGTGTCTTGGCTCAGGAAGTGACCTTGTAGATGACTGAGGAAGTGACTTGGTAGGTGAGTCAGGAAGTGACCTCGTAGGTGAGTTAGGAAATTACTTGGATAAGGGAGTGGCCTCGTAGGTGAGTCAGGAAGTGTCTAAGTAGGTGAGTTTGAAACTGATCTTGTAGTTAAGTTTGGAAGTGAATTGGTTGACGAGTCAGGATGTGCCTTGGTAGATGAGTCAGGAGGTGACCTTGTAGGTGAGTCAGGAAGTGTCTCGGTAGGTGAGTTAGAAACTGACCTTGTAGTTGAGTTAGGAATTGACCTGGTAGATGAGTCAGGAGGTGTCTTTATGGGTGAGTGAAGAAGTGACCTGGTAGGTTAGTCAGGAAATTCCATGGCCGGTGAGTCAGGAAGTGACCTTGTAGGTTTGAGTATGCAATTTTTCAAATTATTGATTGTTTGCTTGGTTGCCACACAGGATGACCGACGCCATTCGTACCCTCTCTACAACAACCGTTACAAGCCTTACTGAGTTGTTACTGCCTGGGCTTTACACGCGTGAACAAAAATTCTTCCATAAACCTCGCCCACTTTTGTGTTCCTGGATATCCACTACCCCCCTGTCACTTGCCATAAATTTTAAAAGAAAACTGTAAATGTTTTTCAAAGCCTTCAGCTGTAGACAATCATGTAATTTTTCACCCATTTTTCATCCTTGGTTTTGGGAGTGTTTTTTTTTTTTTGGTTGGACTATGTTTTAACGAGTTTTTTTGTAAAGTAAAGTATAACTTTGTGTGGGTTAAGTGCCCTTTTTGTGGTTTAATCCTCTTGTGTGTAAGAGTTTTTTCCTATTTGACACTTATCTAGTTTGAGAGGAGATGTCGTTCTGGAACATTGTTTTGCAAAACACTAATGACGGTGGTTTTGGTACCTGTAATTTGTGACTCGTTAGAGTACACAGTTAAAACCATCGTCAAAGCGAGAAGGGGAGAGCCGAAAATTGCAGAGCAGTAATTTTGTTAAAAAGAAGTATGAACTAAGATAGTAATACTTAGTTTATGTCTAACAAGCTATTAGCGAAAGTATGAGTTCTCATAACTTGTTTTCATATTTTTAATACGACATATTTAAGAAGATCAAGAAATGGAATTTTCTGAGACACCAGGCTGTGACCAAGGGTCAAGGGAGAACCGAAAGCCCTGTTTGTTATTATTTTACACTGTGTTCCGAAAGTTAAGTGTTTTTGATCTAACAATAACCTGTGCAAATAAATTTCAACATAGTGTGGCAGTTTCCTATTTTATATGAATTATCAAAGTTAGTTTCCTGAAAACCAATCAACTTTTTTTCTGTTAATTCTTGATTTGCACGCTATCCTTTGAAACACTAAAGTCAAAAGACGAAGCAGCCATGTTTGTTCAAGGGCACCAACATGGCCGCTATGACGTCACTTGCAAGTCAAGAATACAAAGAGTTGTTAAAAGTTGATCGATTTCTCAAGCAAGGTTGTATTAACATTAGTTTGAACTGCAGGCAGTCGTCTTTTTAGGTGACACCGGGACGTCATGTAAGCGCGGATTTGAGAGTGTGCCGAATATAGGTATACTTGTGGTACACTGGAAAAAAAGGTTAATGAGCCTTTGAGATGATAACTTAGTATGATAGGAATGATGGAGAGGGAATAGATTTATCAAGAAACGATTGCAAGAAAAATAAAGTTTCAATTCTTGTGCTAGCTTTTTACTACTGCACAGTGAACACGTTTTTCCCCTCAGTGAAATATAAGAGTAAGATTATAAGGGCACAAGGTTGGCATTACTCTCAGTTCCTCTTGTGTTTACCTGCTTTCCTGCCATGCTAATGCCAAATAACAGGATTTTTGAAAAGTTTAAACTGAGTTCCGATTATACTGTTTTTTTTCGCTAGATAATTAAATTAAGCGACTCGACCCTTTTCCTCGCGTCAGAAAGTAATACAGCAGATTTCCCATCTTTTCTATTTATTTTATAGGATCCTATAAAACCCCAATAATGGGTATAACTACTGCTGAATAACCTGTACAGCAAGGAAGTCTAACAGTTCAAATCTGAGTTTGTATTGAGTGTCCACTGGCACTTGCATTCTTCATATTTGTTGCAGTGCATTTGCCAAGGCTTGGAAATGTTTGGTAATATCATTTCAGAATTTATTATCGACTTGCACTTATAGTTTAAAAAGCGTGCTGCCCGAAAAGAAGATTATGAAGCAATGCAGGAAGAGATTATCTTGCTAGGCACAATTTCTTCAAACACCTACAATGCAGATGGCTTTCCCTTCCACCAGCAATGGAAGAAAAAACCCACTGAGAAATTGGGAAGAGGAAAGGAAAAATAAGTTTGTCCTGGGTGTTAATTTTTTTATAGCTGCAACAAAGCATCTAGTAAAAAAGTGGTACATAGAAAGTGGCTGATGAGTGGAGAATAAATCAGCTAGGAACCATTGCAGAAGATTGGTACATACAAGATGGCTGATGATTGGAGAATCGATCAACTAGAAACCATTTCAGAAGTATTGCTACAATAAATTTGGCTGATGAGTGGAGAATCTATCAGCTGGGAACCATTTCAGAAGATTGATACTTACAAGTTGGCTGATAACTTGAGAATCAATCAGCTAGAAAAATTGGTACTTGAAAATTGGCTGATGATTCAAGAATCTATCAGCTGGGAACCATTTCAGAAGATTGGTACAGACAAGTTGGCTGATACATGGATACCTGTCACCTACAAACCATACCGAAGTATTGTTATATACAAATTGGTTGATGAGTGACGAATCTATCAGCTCGGAACCATTTCAGAAGATTAATACAAGTTGGCTGATAAGTGGAGAATCTATCAGCTAGAAACCAGTACAGAAGAATGGTACGTACAAATTCGCTGATAAGTGAAGAATCTATTAGCTAGAAACCAGTACAGAAGATTGGTACATACAAATTGGGAGATGATTCGAGAATCTATCAGCTAAAGAAGACTACAAAAGATTGTATATTACAAATTGGCTGATGACTCGAGAATCTATCAGCTAGAAACCATAACAGAAGATTGATATATACAAATTGGCTGGTGAATGGAGATTCCATCAGCTAGAAACCATTACTGAAGATTGGTTCAAACAAGTTGTCTGATAGATGGATACCTATCAGCTAGAAACCATACCGAAGTATTGGTACATACAAGCTGGCTGATGAGTGAAGTATCTTTTAGATGGAAACCATTTCAGAAGAATGATACAAGTTGGCTGATAAGTGAAGAATCTATCAGCTAGAAACCAGTACAGAAGATTGGTATATACAAATTGGCTGATGATTCGAGAGTTTCTCAGCTAAACAAGACTACAGGAGATTTGAAGTTACAAATTAGCTGATGATTCAAGAATCTATAAGCTAGAAACCATAACAAAAGAATGATATTTACAAAGTGGCTGATGATTCGAGAATCGATCAGCTAGAAACCATTACAGAAGTACTGGTAGATACAAATTGGCTGATGAGTGAAGAAGCTATCAGTTAGAAACCATTACAGAAGATTGGTCCCTACAAATTGGCTGGTAAATGGAGATTCGATCAGCTAGAAACCATTTTAGAAAGTTGGTATACACAAATTGGCTGATATGTGGAGAACTTATCAGCTAGAAGCCAAAACAGAAGATTGGTAGATACAAATTGGCTGATGAGTGAAGAATCTAACAGCTGGGAACCATTTGAGAAGATTGGTACAGAAAAATTGGCTGATAGGTGGATACCTATCAGCTAGAAACAATACAGAAGTATTGGTACATAAAAATTGGCCTATGAGTGAAGAATCTAACAGCTAGGAACCATTTCAGAAAATATTTACTTAGAGGTTGGCTGATAAGTGGAGAATCAGCTAAAAACCAATAGAGAAGATTGATACATACAAATTGGCTGATGATTCGAGAATCTCTCAGCTGAACAAGACAACAAAAGATAGCAAATTACAAATTGGCTGATGATTCGAGAATCTATCAGCTAGAAACCATTACAGAAGTATTGATACATACAAATTGGCTGGTGAATGGAGATTCCATCAGCTAGAAACCATTACAGAAGATTGGTACATACAAATTGGCTGATGATTGGAGAATCTATCAGCTGGAAGCCGTTTCAGAAGATTGGTACAGACAAATTGGCTGATAGATTCATACTTATCAGCTACAACCATACAGAAGTATTGGTACATACAAATTGGCTGATGAGTGAAGAATCTATCAGGTAGGAAAAATTTCAGAAGATTGATACAAGTTGGCTGATAAGTGGAGAATCTATCAGCTAGAAACCAGTACAGAAGATTGGTACATACAAATTGGCTGATGATTCGAGAATCTCTCAGCTGAACAAGACAACAGAAGAAAGCAAATTACAAATTGGCTGATGATTCGAGAATCTATCAGCTAGAAACCATTACAGAAGATTGGTACATACAAATTGGCTGATGATTGGAGAATCTATCAGCTGGAAGCCGT
>JAOBAT010076753.1:0-43757 GCA_026413305.1 Hydrozoanthus tunicans | reverse complement strand
TACGGTGTTTAGGTAAGAAGCCGACGAGGTAGGTAGATACCTCTGATGGGTGTAATCAGGTGGGCTGGAAGAGTACTACGGTGTTTAGATAGGAAGCCGACGAGGTAGGTAGACACCTCCGATAGGTGTAATCAGGTGGGCTGGAAGAGTACTGCGGTGTTTAGGTATGAAGCCCACGAGGTGATAGACACCTCTGATGGGTGTAATCAGGTGGGCTGGAAGAGTACTACGGTGTTTAGGTAGGAAGCCCACGAGGTGATAGACACCTCTGATGGGTGTAATCAGGTGGGCTGGAAGAGTACTACGGTGTTTAGGTAGGAAGCCGACGTGGTAAGTAGACACCTCTGATGGGTGTAATCAGGTGGGCGGAAGAGTACTACGGTGTTTAGGTAGGAAGCCGACGACGTAGGTAGACACCTCTGATGGGTGTAATCAGGTGGGCTGGAAGAGTACTACGGTGTTTAGGTAGGAAGCCGACGAGGTAGGTAGACACCTCTGATGGGTGTAATCAGGTGGGCTGGAAGAGTACTATGGTGTTTAGGTAGGAAGCCCACGAGGTAGGTAGGCACTTCTGATGGGTGTAATCAGGTGGGCTGGAAGGGTTAAACGGTGTTTAGGTAGTAAGCCGACAAGGTAGGTAGATCTTCGCTCGGTATTTTCTTCTTTGTTAAATTTTGACTTCAACCCAAAAACAAAATCCCCTAGATGTTGTCACAGAAACACAACCAACACTCGCGCATTCTTTATGACAATTCCTATGTCAAAACTTTATAAATATATTTAGTCCAGTCCAAAATGATATTCAAAATCGCTAAACATTAAAACTGTTTGTACTAACATTTTAATTACCAAAAACAAAAACTGAAAATCTTTCTTGAGCCTTGTGGCCAACCAGGCCGTTGCTTATCCCCAGTTCCCTTAGTGCCAAGCTGATGAGAGTCTTTAAGTTTTTGAAAGGACACTAATCCATCGCAGGTTAGCCCCCAGGGCAAGCTGATTCTCATTTATACAGCTGAGTAGACCGAAACAAGTGGTGTAAAGCGTCTTGCTCAAGGGCACAACATAGTAGTCTGACTAAGGCTCCAACTCGCGACCCGAGAGTAGGATTACAAGTCAAACGCGCTAACCTCTCGGCCACTGCAACGCCGATTTTGATCAGTGATCCGCAAGAAAAGTGTACAATTTTCATGTAAACGAAAACGGTCGTAGAAATGAATCAACAAACCAACAGATACAAGCGCACTGGAAATAGATTTCTACCAAATGGCGATTGAGTTGATTTATCTTTGAACAAATAAAAAGAAATCTGTTTGACACGAAATTCTACCGATTTATAATAAAACAATTTCAAAAAAGTGGCTGAGATTTCGAGTATATGTAGATTATTTTCTTTAAAATCTATGATGTTAGATCAACTTTATTTCAAATCACCAGTTTTACAATTTCTTTTCTTTTAACATAGAAAGCAGATGATGGCAGATGGGATGGAGTAGGGATCTTGGCAACAAGCAGAGCGCTGAGCCATGGATAGGCTTGATAGCAGCTGCTGTGGCCTTACATGCCGGCCTCGTGGCACGAACAGGACGAAATATGAGTAATGACATAGAAGGCAGCTCAGCTCTGTTCAGTAGAAGCAAGGTGAAGTCAATGCTATGAAATGTTAGGTTACTTCACCAATATAAGACCACACAAAAAGTCCTGGATTGATATCGTTAAATTCCGGTAGTCTGCTGCACCAACTGCTGCTGTTGCTGCTGAGGTTGGGTGTTCTCGGGTCGTGCGAACACTTTACCACACACCCTCCACCTCCCATACTTGTTAACAATATGCCGTTCAAACACCACGTAGTCTTTGACTTGTTTCACCTTTTTATCACTTCCTTTAAGGTGTCGACCATACTGATCCTTCATGGCCATAACCTGTAAAACAACAAGAGTTAATCCAACATCTCCTACAGCAGAAACGATAACAAGGCTGTACTAGCGCTGGTTTGATGAAGCACATTACAGGGTGGCAACCGGTAGATAAATTTCGCAGGATCTAGTAGGAGATGTAATTAATGTATACGGAATTTAAAGTCCAAGCAACCACCGCCTGGTTATCCCAGTTGGTAAGGCGTCATTCTGCTGTGTGGAGGACCAAGTTCGATTCCCAGCTGGATCTTCACTTAGTTTAAAAAACTGAGGTGAATGTGCTATCGTTGCTCGAACATCTGCAAATGGTTAGACCTTCGAGTCTTATCGGATAAAGTCATTAAGCCATAAGCCCCAATTGGCAGACCTTGAAGGATCTGTGTGGCTGAAAACCTGCTCATTGAACCCATCACTGTGCTTTGAGTGAGTGAGTGCCCTGCACTACACTAACTTAAATAAACTTTTTTCTTTCTTCAAATTTTTGGCTCAAGGTGTCACGGGGAGGAGACAGTATGGATGGAGATCCCCCTCGAGGTCTACCACCCGAAACCTATAGTTTGATGTTATCATCCAAAAAAGGAGAAAGTCGAACCGTTCGCAAATGTTTTGCGCAAAAGCAGCACCTTCTCTTCAATTATTTTACGGCCCTGGGTAAAAGTCTAAACACTAGGAATCGAACCCACCTTCTGCATGAAAGACAGGGGCCTTACCAGCTGGCGGCAGTAATTTTCTACCTCAAACTTAGAAAAAAACTGCAGTTTCAAATATTTGACTGAATTTCTCTCATAATTCCAAACTAGCCACTAATCCTTCCAGACCCAGTCAGTTATCAACATCCAATTTCTCTTTATACTGAATATAGGATGTTTGGTAATGAGAACTCATCAAACAAATAAGACTACGGAAAGTGAAAATGAAAAGCAAAATTTTCCTAAATTTGTTTGATAAAAAGTATGCACTGTAGTTGGGAGAATTTGCAAATGGAACTGGGACTTAAGGGCTTGGCGGTAAACAAGCTCAAGTGGCGATTTCTGTAGCAAAAACAACTGCAGTGTCTCTGTCTCCAAGTCATTCAAAAAAGTTACTGGATTTTCTATTTAACCTCGCTCTAAAGACCATCAAATGGTCTGAGCTATTTTAGCTAGTTTTAAAAATAAGCGTTTTAAATGGAGCATTTTACCTGTTCTGTATTCAACTTCACTGTCACCTGAGCAAACAAATTATCCTTTGTATCTACTGGGGCCACTCGGCAATGGACGACGCGAGGGCGTTCGACTGATGACACAAATCTCCAGTGCAAGTGTTTATCATTTGAACCAAACTCTTTTCTCAGCGACTGAAAAGAAGAGGTCAATAACTATATATCTATTTATTCCAAAGCTTCAACTTTTTTTCCCTTGAACCATGGTTTGTACTGATTAATGAAAACAAAGTTTCGGAGTTTTCCAGGGTGGCAAACAATTTTAACAGGACCCAAACCCTAATTATCTCTCGGCGAAAAACAAAACAATGTCAAATTAAACTCTACCACAATAGCATGGACAAGTTTTTTAACCAATTAACTCATTCTGAAACATTTACATGTAGCATGAAGACCTTTGTATACACAAAAACTGACTCGAATCCCAAGAAAATCCTATCTGAGTTTAGTCTAAATACAAAATGTTCAATTAAGAGCAAGATGCTTTAGTAGGTTTTGGTTTGTTTGTTATCGACTTTTTTCCAAAAAATTCCAGGAGTACAAGGAAATTAATTGTTTTTTTCAGGAGTTTGACAGTGCTCTGGAAGGAGCTTCAAAATTCTAGGAGTTGTCTCTGGAGCAGTGCGGACCATGTTATACCTGTTTGTATCACAAACTACATTTATTCATCCACAAAACCAAGAAATGCATTCAACTCATTCAGATTTTGGGCTTACTAAACCCCATGGCAAAAATGAACGCTTTTTGTTTAACTAGCCTTATGTTTCTTCTGATTCTTTTATCTTTTTGTCATTATTTTTCTTTCCCTTTCTTTCCTTTTGGTTTTCTATCCGCCAATGGCAGCGATTTAAATATTATTTTTTCTACATTCAAACTAGCCCTTTTAGCCACATTCTTAAGCTAAACTTTCAAAAGGATGTGTTACCGAAAACAAGGTTAGCTTAGGGCTCATTTGACAAAAGAATATTTAAATCACTGTCATTTAAGCGATTTAAAATAGCCAACTTGTTGAAATTGGGGTTAGTTAAACTTTAAGGCAGCACACTACAGCGTGGCGTAGTCAACAACCCAAAGGCCAGTTGTTCTCTAAGCTTATTCATTTCCTTGTTTTGTTTTATTCCCTGATAGTTTTCAGAGTTCCTAGTTCAAACGTCTCACTCTATATATGCAATAACCAGAAACAGGAATGCAATGATTGTCTAGAACAACTTACGTGGTACACAGATCCGGTACACAACTCTTGCAACGTTTTTTTATCTCGCCTGTACAAAAATAAGTAAATATAAGTAAGTAAACAAAAAGTAATATTTTGCTTTTTATAACAGACATAAAGCTCAGCCTTAACACACAAAACAACTCAACTGAGACCAAGAAGAGCCCAATTGTTCAAAGGCCGATTAGCACTAACCAAGAGGTAAATTTTGAACCTATGTTCTTATTTCCAACCTTTCAGTCCTTTTTTTAATTGACAAGTTATCTTTTTCCGTGGAAATCTAAACAGTATTTCATAAGATGCGTAAGCCTCTCCTTAGAGAAGAAATTACTGCTGTAATTTTGGCTTAACCCGGGGTTAAAGTTAAGCAGCCTTTGGACACAACCCAGCCAAGGTTTTCTTATAACTTGGACTTTATACCCTTGGGTTATTACTTGTTGTTTTTTAATCACTGTTTAACTTTAAAAACCATAATCCACCAGTTCCTTGCTTAACTCTATGTGTGTCAGCTGCAAATTGTTGTCACTTTTTGAATTTTGAATTTTTTATCTTTTATGGATTTTGACCATGTTTTTCAATGTTTATACATATCATACGTATACAGTGTTCAAGATTATGATGTCCTGATGCAAAAAAGTCAACTTAAACCTTTGAGGTAAGTATGGGCCGGTAAACTCTTAAAATTGGTAACTCAATGAGCCAGGAAATGTGTCAAAAGGTTTGATAAGAAACTGAGGTGAAGATTAGTACAGCTAAAGAAGTGGAAATAATTATCATAAGAAAGAATTTTATTTGCATGTCTTTCATTTCGACTTCTCTTGCTGTGCCAGGTCAATCTTCCCCCCGGTTTCATGTAGAATTTTGGTCACCTGTCAAGGACCATGAAAACGACTATTGCTGAAAGCAAAAGAAAGTAAAGGGGCCCCAAAAATATTGATGCTTAATGGCATAATGGTTAAGTCTCCCAACTAGAGCTCTTACTTTTTATGTTCTCAGTTAGGCGAATTTCTCTTCTCATCTATAGTAGTTTGCAATGATTAATTAATTCCCATTTTCTCATTACCTAATGTCTAATATTGTTTGTGTTAGGTAAGGTGAAGTTGGATGTCAATAAGCTAGCAGCTAGAAGGGTGTGCAATTTAACTCTGGATGAGTTCATTTTGAGTTTACTGGCTCGATTGGTCCATAGTTTAAAACTTCTAGTATTGGGCCCTGCAAACAAATTAATAAAAACAAATGTATTACGAAAACTTTACCTTTCAAGTGCTTTGTTGACTTCAATATACATGTTCTGTGCTTGCTCGGCAAACTCCTTTAACTTGAATGGTTTGCTGTACTTCTTGATGAAAGCTAAACTGTGTAGATTGATGTTGAATGAGAAAGTCAAAAATATTAATTTTGAATAACTTAAACACGGACTAAAACTTTGTTTTTTGCTTAACATTTTTCTGGGAAATTAATCAAAAAGTTAGCCAAGAAAGAGATTTAAATTAAGTTTTCAAAAACATAAATTATGATATGTCAACAATACAAGATTTTGTAAGTATGCACTGTTGTCCCCTCGTTACCTTTTTCTTAACTTTTAGTGATTTGTTAGATAAAATTTCGATTCCACTGATTTGGCATTTTATTGAAAATAAACGGCATATTGAAACACAAACTGTGAACTAAGAACTTTCATTGTTATCATTTTAATTATTATTGTTATTACTGTTATAATCATTACTACTTTTATTGTCAGTTCTTCCAAGTACCATTGCCTGTATTTTCTGAATGCCCTTATTTGCCTCCGAGTACAACTGTCTACTAGGGCTGCTAAATACACCAACTTGGGTTCTCTTTGCACCTACCAACTGGTTCCTTTTAGTACTTTTACACACTTCCAGTCAGAAACTCCATGTACCTTGCTGCCTAACACCACCTGCCTCATCTGACAACCTTCACCTCTCTCCTCTGAGAACTTTCATCTTTCTCTCTTTCCACTTACCTTCTCAGAGAACCTCCACCTGCCTTCTCTGCAAACATCCATCTGTAAACTTTAAACTGTCTCCGCTGAGAACCTCCATCTTTCTCCTCTGAGAAATTATATCTACAAACCTCCACCTAACTTCTCTGCAAATCTCCACTTGCCTTCTCAGAGAACCTCCATCTTTCTCTTCTGAGAGCTTTCATGTTCCTTTGCTGACTAAAACCTTTGGAACTCCTGCCAGCTTCCTCTTACCTCTGAGTAGTTCTACCAGCTTCCTCTGAGTACTACTTCCAGCTTCCTCTGAATACTCCTACCATGGGTATCTGAGTATTCCTACCGGCTTCCTCTGATTACTACTAACAGATCCCCTGAGTGCTATTACAAGCTTGCACTGAATACTACAGCCTGCTTCCCCTAAATTTCCTACCAGCCTCCTCTGAAAACTTCCATCGGCTTCTTCTGAGTACTCCTTCCAGATTCCTCTGAGCATTCATACCTGGTTCCTCTGAGTATTCCTTATGGCTTCTTCTGGGTATTCCTACCAGCTTCCTCTGAGTCTCCTATCAGCTTCCACTGAGTATTCCTACCGGCTTCCTCTGAGTATTCCTACCAGCTTCCTCTGAGTACTTCTACCTGCTTCTTCTGAATATTCCTACCAACTGCCTCTGAGTGCTCCCACCAGCTTCCTCAGAGTATACCTATTAGCTTCCACTGAGTAATCCTATCTGCTTTCTCTGAGTATTCTTACCAGCTTCCTCTTGGTACTCTTATCTGCTACCCCTGAGCCCTTCTACCTGATTCCTTTGAGTATTCAAACCCGCTTCCTATGAGGTTTCCTACAAGCTTCCCCTGAGTACTCCTACCAGCTCCATCTACCAGCTTCCTCTGAGTACTCCTACCTGCTGCTTCTGAGAAAACCTACCAGCTTCCTTTGAGTTATACGACCAGCTTCCTCTGAATACTTCTACAAGCTTCCCCTGATTACTTCTACCTGCTTTTTCTGAGTATTCCTACCAGCTCCCTCTGAGTGCTCTAACCAGCTTCCTCTGAGTACTACCTCCTGCTTCCACTGAGTTCTCCTACCAGCTTCCTCTGAGTACTACTTCCTGCTTTCTCTGAGTTCTCCTACCAGCTTCCTCTGAGTACTACTTCCTGCTTTCTCTGAGTACTCCTACCAGCTTCCTCTGAGTACTACTTCCTGCTTCCACTGAGTTCTCCTACCAGCTTCCTCTGAGTACTACTTCCTGCCTTCTCTGAGTACTCCTACTAGCTTCCTCTGATTACTCCTACCAGCTTCCTCTGAGTACTCCTACCTGCTTCCCCTGAGTACTTCTACCTGCTTCTTCTGAATATTCCTACCAGCTGCCTCTGAGTGCTCCCACCAGCTTCCTCAGAGTATACCTATTAGCTTACACTGAGTATTCCTATCTGCTTGCTCTGAGTATTCTTACTAGCTTCCTCTGGTTCTTACCAGCTTCTTCTTAGTACTCCTACGTGCTAACCCTGAGCCCTTTTATCTGATTCCTTTGAGTATTCAAACCCACTTCCTATGAGATTTCCTACAAGCTTCCTCTGAGTACTCCCACCAGCTCCATCTACCAGCTTCCTCTGAGTACTCCCACCAGCTCCATCTACCAGCTTCCTCTGAGTACTCCTACCTGCTGCTTCTGAGAAAACCTACCAGCTTCCTCTGAGTACTCCTATCTGCTTCCACTGAGTTATCCTACCAGCTTCCTCTGAGTACTACTTCCAGCTTCCTCTGAATACTCCTGCCTGTTTCCTCTGAGCTGTCCTAGCAGATCTTCGAATATTCTTACCGGCTTCCTCTGATTACTTCTAACAGATCCCCTGAGTGCTATTACAAGCTTCCAGCGAATACTACTACTTGCTTCCCATAAAATTTCCTACGAGTCTCCTCTGAGAACTTCCACCGGCTTCTTCTGAGTACTCCTTCCAGATTCCTCTGAGCATTCATACCTGGTTCCTCTGAGTATTCCTTATGGCTTCTTCTGATATTCCTACAAGCTTCCTCTGAGTACACCTACCAGTTTTCTCTGAGTCTCCTACCAGCTTCCACTGAGTATTCCAACCGGCTTCCTCTGAGAACTTCTAGCAGATTCTCTGAGTATTCCTTCCAGCTTCCTCTAAGTACTCCTGAGTACTCCTACCTGCTTCTTCTGAGAAAACCTACCAGCTTCCTTTGAGTGCTATGACCAGCTTCCTCTGAATACTCCTACAAGCTTCCCCTGAGTACTTCTACCTGCTTTTTCTGAGTATTCCTAGCAGTTCCCTCTGTGTGCTCCAACCAGCTTCCCCTGAGTACTTCTACCTGCCTTTTCTGAGTATTCCTACCAGCTCCCTCTGAGTGCTCCAACCAGCTTCTCCTGAGTACTTCTGTCTGCTTCTTCTGAGTATTCCTACTAGCTCCCTCTAAGTGCTCCAACCAGCTTCCCTTGAGTGCTTCAACCTGCTTCTACTGATTATTCCAACCAACTTTCTCTGAGTATTCTTACGAGCTTTCTCTGGTTATTCCTACCAACTTCCTTTGAGTACTCCTACCAGCTTCCTCTGAGTACTTCTATCAACTCTCTCTGAGTACTCCTACAAGCTTCCTCTGAGTCCTCCTACCTGCTTCCACTGAGTATTTCTATCAGCTTCTTCTGAGTACTCCTACCAGCTTCCTCTGAATACTTCTACCAGCTTCCTCTGAGTACTACTTCCTGCTTCACTGAGTTATCCTACCAGCTTCCTCTGAGTACTACTTCCTGCTTCTTCTGAGTACCCCTACCAGCTTCCTCTGAGTACTTCTACCAGCTTTCTCTGAGTACTACCTCCTGCTTCACTGAGTTATCCTACCAGCTTCCTCTTAGTACTACTTCCTGCTTCTTCTGAGTACTCCTACCAGCTTCCTCTGAGTACTACCTCCTGCTTCACTGAGTTATCCTACCAGCTTCCTCTGAGTACTACTTCCTGCTTCCTCTGAGTACTTCTACCAGCTTCCTCTGAGTACTACCTCCTGCTTCACTGAGTTATCCTACCAGCTTCCTCTGAGTACTACTTCCTCTGAGTACTCCTACCAGCTTCCTCTGAGTACTTCTACCAGCTTCCTCTGAGTACTCCTACCTGCTTCCACTGAGTTCTCCTACCAGGTTCCTCTGAGTACTACTTCCTGCTTCGTCTGAGTACTCATTCCAGATTCCTCTCAGTAATCAGAAATGCAACATTACGATTATAAATGCAAGGTCGTTTATGTTACCTGTAAACAGTCCACAATCCCATCCTAAAAGCTTCCCATCTCTGTTTTATTCCCTGTACAAGTATTGAAAAGACCAAAATTAGAATAAAAATTAAAGTTTTCACACTCTCATGTTAATAATGTTATCAGTAATGAAATTGTTAGTAATAATATTAAACAATAACTTTTTGAAGCTCCAAGCAGGCAAAGGAAGAACTTTCTTTTAGAGAAATGCCCAAGGAAAAGTTAACAAATGCTGATTTAATATGCCAATTAACAGCAGCAACCAAAGTCAAGTAAAGAAAGTTAAACTCTAAACTCAAAGTGTTAACTTCTATATAAAAGGTACTTTTCTTGTGACAGTGGATAACAACCATGGGTGTTAACAATGCAATGTGATCTGTTCTGGAACTACCTGAGCATTAAAGTTTGAAGTGTGACTTACAGTTGGTGTTAAGAAGAACCCCTTTTTCTCTACCGGAACATAGTTGCTGATTATAGTTCCTACAGAGAAAAATAATATATACCATGGCTATAACAAGTATAACAGTGAAGAAAATAGCTGATAATTATTTTCTACATTGATTCTTCTTAAACTATTCTTATCATATGCTATTACTGCTGTTATATTATTTCTATCAATTACATGGTAACATTATTTGAATTTTTTTCATTGTTAAAATGAACATGTTATTAAAGGCATAGCGAGTGAGTAACTAGCATTTTAAAAATCGAATAATTCTAAATGCTGTGTAACAATAATTTTCATTGAGTTTATTAAGGGTATAACAAATGTCGATTATCAACAAGCTGCTATTGTTGTGCCATTTTGAAAATATTATAACATAACTTGTCAACCTTGTTGCTTTGCATGTACTGTAATTAGTCAGATCTTATACCTAAGCATGATCTCATGAGAGGAAACAACAGAACAACGGAGCCTATTGCCTCATGAAGAGAATTCAGCCAGGTCTGCCCTATGTGGCAAAACTTTTGTGAGAAATTTGCCTTTTCTGGCTGTGATGTAAATTATCAAACATCATTGATTGTTGCCTCACCACTTCATGAGGTGAAATCCTCACAAAAAAGTTTACAGCAAAAGAGAAGATTTGGCTGAGCTCTTTATCTAGCAAGACTGTTTCTTCTTATCTGTGCAGGGCTTTAGGTCAACACAAAGTGTTTAAAAAAATTTTATAGTCCATACTCTGATCACAAGAATCTAGGGTTATGATAATAACTTGTTACCGGTAAAACTGTTACTACTCTGGAGTCCCTAATGATCATGTACAAATACAATTAATACAGTTGTTACTTTTGAGAAAAAATTCACTCCATAAAATTTGTTTTAGGATTCAGTATAATCATTATTAATTTTTAAAGTCATTTTCCACTTTTCCAGTCACTTCATTATCAGTTATTCTTAACATGCTAAATGTCTTTATTTTTCAACTGTTTGAAGAGTGTTTCTGAGTGGGTATGCCAGGCTCTTTCACATTTGCATTTATGACATTTTTTTTGAAATGGTAGCAGATATTTTTTAATTTGATTGACTTTTCCACAATGATACTACTGTACTATTGAATTTTTAAGATTTTCCACTCTATACTATTATTTTATTCAGGCTGTACAATTATTAAACTTGGAAATGTATTCCACCCTGCACCATTATTCCACTATTATTCAGAACTCCAGAAAAGTATTATTATAATCATAAAAACTTTCAGGCACTACAATTATTAAAAAAGAGTCAAAACTTAATAACACCTGTGCTATCAACCACAGCTTGTTGCTGGGATGGAATTCCCCTGTTACCAAGACCAGGGCTTGGAAGAGTGTCCATAACCTGTTTCCTCTGTTGATCCATTGGATTAGAGCGTTTCCCAAACGGAGATGATTTACTAATTTTGTTTCTTGACTGCACAACAAATATGGATGAAAATAACGGCATTGTAACTGATTCGCCTCTGTAAGCAGTCATGGGAATCTGGTAATGTAGTTGGATTTATAAATTAGAATCTCAACTCTTTAAATCTTGGTAACATCTACAAAATATTGATAACTTAAATCTTCATCAAGTTAAGTTTTGGAAAGCTGCCTCTTTGAGCCCCACCCGGATTGTTAACAAATTATAATTTTCACTACGGTTAACACTGGGCTAAAGTTTGATGGTATACACCTCTGACTGCAATAACTGCAAGCACGAAATGTGGGCAATTTTGATTTCCTCTTTTCATTTTGATTGTGCAATCTCTCTAGGCAACGCGTGGCTTTGGCTTTTTGAGTTCACTCCAAGCCAGAAAAAGTAAAAGTACTATAAAGAAGTCAAAATGGAATTTGGTGATTTTGCTGAAAAAGTAGATGAAAACGGTATTTGGCATAAATGCAATAAAGCAGAAGCTAAGAACGAACAATTTGTGGTTATCTTTTTCTGGTCAACCTAGTCCATACCAAAAATGCTGGAAGTCACTGTTAGCGTTAAGAGTAGTGGTTAGGTTTGGGTAAGGATTATATCTTTTAATTCCCGAAGCAAATGTGGAGTTTGGCGACCATAAACTGCATGAAAATATGAAGTTGGCCGCCATTACTGTATGCATATTTAAGTTTGGGTGAGTATGGAAATTCTACCGAAAACTCTCCCAAACTGATAAAATTAAAAGTATGAATCCTAGTTGGGAGAATTTTCCGACAAGTTCTACATTTTTGAATAACTCAATAAGCTGGTATTACTAAAAATAGGTTCACTCAACAGTTTCTAACAGCGATCTTGGTATATATTCCATCTATCACGACTGCATAATACATGTTTGTAGCAAAAAAAACGCACGCTAGGCTGGGGAATATTTAAAAATAATACTTTTTATGTTTGTCAAAAGGCCACTGTGGCTAACAGATTTGCTGCAAACTGTATGACATTGAGTGATATTGACAGTTTAGCAACGAAGTGCTCAATCTTAAACTATGTCTTTAACAAGTTTTCAAAATGTCATCAGAAATTACTTTTATAACGAGCTTTAAACGAGTGACTATATATGAAACAATTGCGAATACAAACCGTGAATTTTCCACATGTTTTGCAACTTACTCTACGACTCATCGCGGCCGCCATTTTGTGTGCCCTAGTCCGAGGGACACTGGGCACCAGCATAATCAACCAGCCTCGTTCCCAGCAAGAGCCGACTTCCCTGACGTCACTGGAGTTTGTGTTGGCCGCCATATTGAAGTGTGCGAGAGAAAACCGATTGGAAAGTATCGGAGAGTTTTGTCAACGGTAGAACTGCTCTGTTTTTGTATACTACAAAATGTCTAACATGTGGAATGTTATGAAACATAAAGAGGTAATACCCCATTTGTTGTTGAAGGCAACGTAGCCTAACCCTCTGTTAAAAGAGTGGCATGAAGACTTGCACGTTTCACCATTATTTCATTTTTTATCGTCAACTGGGTAGAAAATGTTCCACTTGATATTTCATCGTTCAGCTTCGAAGTGTGAATCTCATTCCCATTTCATCCTCGGGCTGTACCCGTATACCATAAGCACCAAAGGCTTAAGATAAGCCTATGTCATACGGGTTAATTCCCTCCGGTTATCCCGTACGTGAAGTGGTTCTCTAGCTTATGGACCTGAGTCTTTCGTACAAGTGCAAGGCCACAAGGAAATAATGAAGAACAGTTTACAGGCTGAGTAACATAATATAGAAAGATGCTTTATCATCAAATGGCTTTCATGGGAAAAAACAAGCCTCTGGATTTATTTATTTATTATTATTATTATTAATCACACAAATGGCTCGTTTAGGAGCCACCAAATAACAAGGAATGACCAACTTAGCTTAATTTATGATAAGAATTGTGATCATTTTTGTTAAATTTTTTGCTCTTCTGTTTGATTCATGAAAACAGTTGAAAGTTCTATTTTTCAACTTAAATATACATGTATTTGACTTAGATACAAGTACAAAAACAACATATTGTACTAACTTATGATTTTTTAATGTTTTTATTAATATAGTTACTGTCTGATTGTTTGTTTGTTAGGTTTTACCTCTGGTGGGCATAGTTGGCCTTGGATGTGTAGGCTGTGCAAGTTTTATATTCTGGCAAGCTTGGAGAAACCCAGATGCATCGTGAGTAGCTACAGTATGTGCAGGGTTCAAACGGGCATGGAAACCTGGAAAGTCATGGAATTTTAGTATTTCATTTTTCGGGCCGGAAAGTTATGGAATTTTAACTAGGGCACGAAAAATTGGCATGATATAGATTGGTTACAATGTGTAGAAATGATATATAACCAATCAAAATGTTTGCACAAAACTACATGCTTTTTTGCTGAATAATCAATGATTTCACCTCGGAGATAGACTCGTGAAGATGCAGTGCCATACAAATGTGCTCAAACACTGGGGCATAAGCCATGTAAACTTTGCCATGATCGTATGAATTTAACTAAGAAAGTGAGATTCATTTCCTTGCTTTCAAATCGTTTGACATCACACATATCTAAAGAGCTTAAAAAGTTTTAGCAGCTTTGGCACAAAAATAGACATTTTTTGTCTTTGCAAATTCTCCACAAAACTTATTTTTAAGAGTGGTTACAATTATCCCAGCATAAATAATACAAACCAAACTTTAATTTTAGGTATTTTAAACTAGTTTGAAGATTTTGCTTCAGTGGCAATTTAAGAAATCCAAAGCTTCTTATATTGAGTCAGGTAGCCATTAAGTTCTGAGATTAACTGTTGCTGCCTTTAATCTTTAAGGCTAGATATGTTTAGTCTGAATAAAATAACAATGTGTTCCATCTCTTAATTGCAGTTTTGATAGGAAAAACAACCCACATCCTTTTCAAAGGATTCAACAGGGCCAAAATGTAAAGGTTAGTTGATGAAAAAAACTGTCTTAACTTTAATTTTATAAATTTGGTTAGAATAATACAGTATTTGAGACCATTATATGTGGCTCAACTGTTAAGAACATGTTTTATTAAAGCCTTGACTTTAATCCAATACAATTTTAAATCAATTTACAAATCCAAAGTGACTAAAAAATTAAAAAAATGTCAAACTTAGCAATAGAGAAAAGTTTAACCTTCAATAACTAATCAAGTGTCCTCGGTGGTTATCATAAAGGAAATTACAGTATGACCACATAAAGGTTTGGTTACATGGATTTTATTTGCATTTTGTTTTCTAGATGTTTTTGTGAAAAGCAGCATTTTTTGCTTACATGATTCTATTGAATAAAAACACGGCTTCATTCAGCTCCATCATTAATGTTCATATTATCACTTTTTATTTGAATGAAAAATTCATTTGAAAAACCTGGTTCAAACTTACTTGAATGTTATCAGACCCTAACCATTTATTTTCTTCCAACTATCTTGACATTCAGTTTATGCATTCAAATTATTTTTGTTTTTAAGCAAAAACAATTACTGTAGATCACACTTTGGTAAACTTTAAGCCATATTTCTCTTACTACTTAAGAGTTAATTTGTTTTGTTATTGTTAGTAAGCTAGCTTCAGGTGAAGTTAGTCTTACAAAAAAAAACCTTTTGGATAAGTACTTGTCAACGAGCAACAAATTGATATACTGCTTACCATCCAGGGCCCAGTTGTTCAATGGCTGATTAGGACTAACCAACAGTTAATTTTTAACTTTACTAAGACTGATTAGAGCTTTCATTTTGGAATTGAAAAGCTTTTCCATGGAAACTTAGGACTAATCAGTGTTTTAAAAGAACTTTTAACCTTTCCTTGGAGAAGTAACTACTGCCTAAATTTTGGCTTAACTCAGGGTCAAAGTTAACCAGCTTTTGAACAATCCAGCCCTGATTTTATTCTTCATTCTATCTGCAGCTTATCGGAATTGCAGACTATAAGAAGTATGCATATAAAAGGCCAGAGGTCCCTGCTGAAGAGGAATAGGGAGAGAAAAAAGAAACTGATGTGTACTTTTGCTGTTTTTAGTCAAACCGTTTCCTAAAGATAAATCTTGTGCACAATGTTTTGTGAACAATTTATGGCTCAACATTAAGAGGCTTGTGTAAAATTTGATGATGGCTAAACGTGGTGCATCGGAGTTAAGCCGATTCCTGATTAAATGACAACTTGATGCTTACTTTCATAATAAACGGGCTTTACTTGACAGTTCTCTTCTCTTTTTTTTGGGGGGGAGGGGGGTGGTATCTCACTGAATAAGGCTGTAGAGCTTAGATTGCAATGCTGCACAAACACATGGAGATAGCGGTAAAATGGTACTAAGTGCGAACAGGTCAGAAAGAACTAAAACCTGTACTTTGAACGTGAGTGTTAGCAGCTGTGAATAGCTATTTCTGTCTTAATGGGGTTTATCAGCAAGGAACAACTAAAAAACAGGCTTGAAGTTCAACAGAAAGATATTATCGACATTGTGAGCACTGCACTTTTGGGATCTTACTGAGGATGAAGTGCAATGCTCGTAGTTTTGTCAACAAAAAATTATTACCAAACTTAATTTTTGCCTTACATTTTTGGGTAGAGAGTTCAAGGCACTTTAAAGCTGAAAATTCTGACTATACTATTTTTCGTCACACTACTCCAAAAGTGAGATTGGTAGCTGATTTAAGTCGCGCAATGTTCAAGTATTATCAGTTTGCCAGCATTTTATGTGGTTTTCCCTTACTGACTTTACCATCTTTTGATGAAAGCACCAATGTGTATCAGTTGATGTAACTTTTAAAAACTGTATGCAATTGAATTGACCTTTGACTAATAATGCATCCACATGCATGAGTGGATGCTTTCATATGTACTGGTGTTTGCCCTGCGAGTGCTCCAAAATGTTTCAGTGTCTGAGCCCAAATAACCATTGTGAATTGGGGTAGTGTGGCCCCAGGGGATGCTATTCCCTATATTCGGATGGTAGGTATGACAGTCATGTATTTAAGGGGTTAAAATTGCAAGTCCAGTAATTTTTAGGGGTTAAAAGAAATCCTGTGTTAAACCAAGATCCTGATAGTTTTTGGGTTGGAAAAACATGAAGCTATTAATACTGCTTGTAGTCCCTTGTTTTAGAAATCGAGCAACTCATGAGAAATTAAGGCAAAAGTGCATTGGCAATCGTCCCATGATGTGTGCGCTTCTTTATTTACTGCATATCACGTTCAGCACAACATAGGGGGACTTAAAGCCAACCCTCTAGCTACCCAAGGAAAATTTTCTCCATTTAATTGGTATTTTTTAGGGTAGTTTTAAAAACGAGAGGTATATTTAGGGTGGAAAATGTTTATCCCTTGGTATAACCTTCACAAATCTGAACATGTTCTTAACTAGAAATAGTTTGATTGGCTGTTCTAAACAATAGAAATGCAATCACTGCCATATTAGATTAGTGCAAATTAAATTAATTTGAAAATAACTCATTAAATTTTAATTTTGAACAGTATTGTTTCTGCCCTATAAGAGTGGGTTGCAGCTATTAATTAAAGGATTGTGATCAGTGGCACACCCCCTAGCCTACGTAGCAAGTGCAAAAGGGGCAGGCGCTAGGGGGCTGTGAGAGGGAAGGGGAGCTCGTGGCTCGCTAGTGCCCCCCCCACACACACACCCGTAATTTTCAGCCAGGTTTGAAATATTAGTGCCTAAAAGGAAAAAGGATACTATGTCATCTAGTTATGAGCAAAATGCAAGAAGCAAAGCAAACTTTTGCCACAATGCAAGCAAGGAAATGGATTATGTCTTTAGTGCAAGCAAGGTCACCTACAACTTGTTTTCAAATCCAGAGGCCATTCAAGGGGGTTATGTTGCTGCTCATTTCTCATCCCATCTGTTGGCTAGTGATAAATGTTGCTATTGTTTTTTCGCTGTGATGATATTGCCATATATTGTTACTTTTGTCAACAAAATCTGTTGGTCTTCTGGAACAAGATTGTCAATACATTTTTTTGGTGCTTGGAAGGCCTCACTCCTGGCTTCATATGAAGCAATACCAAAAAAAAACAAAGAACATGTTGAATTTTCACAAAAGTTTAATGAGATTGGGATCAACTATTGATTTATTATGGATCTTGATATAGAGATTTATTTTTCTATAAGCTCTGGAAGTTGGTGGAGATCAACATTTCCTGAAAACTTAGTCAGCTCCAAGTTGCTGAAAACATAAAGAAAACTAGGATGCAGGAGTTATACATTACCCCTTGTTTTCAAATGATGCTATAAAATGTACAAATGAGCTGAAGATTATAATAAGGCATTTCTTAGTGTCATTTCTAGTTCAAACTTTATAAATTGAAACCCATTCACAATACTCTAGTAAGTCCTCAAGCATACCAACAGGTGCTAGAAATTGAAAGTTATGCAAAGAATGAGTCTCCTATCCAGGAAGAGTCTTAAACTCTCTCCGGTCTAACAGCAGGAAGAGTTTTTGATTCAACTTCAGTTTGTCAGTGTTTTACAGCTACCTTAATTAGCCAGCATCCTGTTCTGGGGCAGATCAAATGGGGGGAGGGGGGGTTCAGCTGAATCCCTCTTTCACTCAAGCGATTTATTTTTCTTTATTCAAGAAACAGTAATGCTTTTAAAACTGCATAAAGTAAATAGAAAACAGTTCATAAAAGCATTTGTTTCCATTTGTTCAATGTTCACTCAATGTTGTATAATATATGCTTTTTAAGAATAAAATTTTATTTGTATAAAAATATATTGTCACATATATTTAGTTTTACTTGCTTCAACTACTTTATACAATACTTGACCTAAATATATGGGGTTTTTTTCTTATCCTGTAAAAATTGGAAATGTGAATAAAATGTATTGTATGTATATGATTGCACACAAAGAAAGGCTAGAGCAAATCCACTAAAATCGCCCAAGTTGTCTAAAAATGCATTTTCTGAATCCCAAGTTATCAAAATTTTGCCAGGGGAGCATGCCCCCCTACCCCCTAGAAGCTTGTCCCTTCAGGGCTCAGGTCAAATACTCACATCTATGGTGCAAGTCCCAAACCTTCCTCACAAAAATCCTGGATTTAGCCTGGGGGGGGTACTTCGGGGTCAAAAGGGTAGGGATGACTGTCGGAAAAGTCCCCAAAATACCCTAAAAAATACCAAGGGAAAAAAATTTTTCTCACTAAAAAATACCTCTCGGTTTTAAGATTACCCTAAAAAATACCAATTGAAATCTGAAAATTTTCCCAGGATAGCTAGTGGGGCGCTAAGGCCTCTAGTGTTGCGCAAAACGTGATATGTAGTAAACAAAAGTGCGCACGTAATTGGATATTCGCTGAAGGACTTTTGTCTTAACTTCATGTTCAGTATGCACATTTTCTAAAACACAGGACTGCAAGCAGTTCAATAGCTTCACATCAGTTAAACCCTAAAAAATACCAGGCTGTTGGTTTAACACAAGATTTCTTTTAACAACCCCTAAAAAATACCAGACTGGCAATTTTAACCCCTAAAATATACAATGGTCATACCTACCATACCAATATAGGGAGTACCCCCCCCCCCCCGGGGGATTTAGTAAGGACATTGCACTGAAAGGAAGGGGGTGGCAGTTTAGATTGAGCCTAACTCAGATTTTCTTTTTACAAATAAATGTCACAACAAGGCCAAAATATTTTAAACTCCTGTGAGATGCTTAGCAGCCTCCTTGTAGCTTAGTTTACTGAGGGCTTGCTTGTTTTTCAAGAGAAACTTTTTCACTGCTTCACCATCGACCCAAGCATATGACCTGAGCGCCCAACCTATTGCTTTCTGGATAAAGAACTCTTCCTCATGTGCTCTTGTACTACAAAATCGAAAAAGTGTCTCTTCATCAGTTCGCTCTCTATACTTGATCTGATGTAATATCGCTGTTCGTCTCAACCACATGTTGTCATCGTTTATCCAATCTTCCAGTAATGGTTTGCCTAACTCGGGGTATTTCTTCACCAGTCCCCCAACAATGTTACTAGCGAGCACATCCACAGTATCCCACCAAGATTTCGTAGTGAGCAGATACTTAACACAATCAACGTTGGCTTCGAATTCAATTCTCTCCCCTGCCAAAACCTTAAAATATTTTATCAAATAGTCAATAGCAAAGTATTGTAGTTCCCTTTGTGGCTTAGCCCACAAAATCTTTGCCAAATCTCGCATCTCTTGCGGACTAGACAACTTCGTCTTCAAACATTCCTGTGCTAAAGATTTTCTCATCGGCGACTTCAGTCCAAAAAACTCAAACTTTTCCCTCATGTATTTCTTCATCAACGGCGCAACCTTTGGGTTTTTATTCTTGGCCAAAATCTGTGTCAATTTCCGCGCCAACGCAGATGCATTCTTCGATGTACCAACCGACATAGCTGCCGTAGACGGCCGACTGTTCGCCTTTGATGCGTCTTGAGCACTTGTAAAACTAGAATGGGTCTTATCGTCCGTCCTGGTACGTTTTGCTTTTGGATTGACTGCTGTTTTAGACTTGATAGAATCTCTTTTGCGCTTTCCCATTGCACCAACGACAAGCCAACATCGATAGCGAAGAATTTCACAGGTGGCCCAGGCTTTAAGCCTAACACAAATGACATTTGATACCTTCAAGACATATCATAATCACGCCAAATTGGTTGTTGCACAGCTAGCTACTGTACAACTGAGGTATAAAATGTCGCTGTCGCATTTTCGTCTGAACAAAATGTCGCTGTCATAATTTTCAAACTTTCGGCAAATGCCAATTATCTGCTTTGCTAGTTTCTTGACAGCTCCAGTTTATTGATCGTTGTCAAAAATAATCAAGTAAACATGACGAACAGATGTTCTAAAAAAATATTGTGAGAATTTATGTATTCCTGGATATCTTGATTCTTAGTTAATTGTCGCGCTTTTCCCGATAAGACCGTGTCACTTGTCGTCAAAACCCCTTTGTAGGCCCCTATTAGGTTATTTACCGTTTATGACTATGAAACTGCATTACTTATTAAAGTGTTTGCTGATTGGAAAAATATTCGTCCGCGACAACTTCTTGTGCACATACGGGAATTCAATCCTGTGTTACGAGGTCTCATCCATTTTCGATTCGGAGCCATGCATAGCAACACAGATAATCACCAAAGTAATATATGAGCGGTTTCACCGAGCCTGAACACGTGAACAGAGGAAGGGGGAAGGGGTGGGGGTGAAAGGGTCTCCGGGTGGGCATTCATGATAGTTCACCGTCTTTCCCGCCAACCCATCTTATTCTCCCTACGTGGATACGTGCGATCATAAAAAATACTTCAACAGCGAAACTGTGACAAAAATAAACATAACCGCTTTCAAGCAGTCAAGCTTTTTAGATGTTAAGACGCCAGTGTAATTAAGTTAATTGTCTTTATTGAACTAAACAGCAGGGAGAAAAACTAGCCCAAATATATGGTAGCTTTTTCTTCGAGCGAGAACGGTATAAACTACATCTGGCAGAAGTCTTCTTAAGGAACGCGAGTGCCATGGCCACAGGAACTCCATTGAGGGTTCTGTAAATAGAAAAACCAAAAAGAGTCAGGTCAAGGATCAACGTAATGAAGTTGTTAAATATTTAGCCAAAAAAAAAACTGTTTCGTCTCTGCATAGCCCAACCCACGATTACCAGAGATGGCGACCGGTACATTTACCCATAGTTCCTAGCACATAAACGTCTAAAATTGCCCATAAAAGCCGCATAGTAAAAATCTGTAAACTCCAAATTTGACACATACAGTGTTGTTAGTACAAGGAAGAGTTTTACCAACTGTTACCTTCCCTAAGTTTCTTTTAACAGATGTAAGGTTCGAAATGCATTGTGGTAAATTGTACGGCCGCCATCTTTTTCTGGATGCCTGATTGCGAAGAGCCCGGGGCCGATAAGGTTGCAGATTATAGAGCCGACGCGCGTACGTAAATGAATCTGGCGAATGGAGATAAATTGTAGATTGAAAGGTAATGCAAATAATGTAACAATAGGAAAACCGTGCGAGCCAATCGTATTACGAGTATTGAGAATGAGCCAATCACGGCGAGAGCTGATAACTAAATAAGGTCTCCTATAAACACTGAAAACAGTAGCAGTATTTCGTTTTCACTGTTGCTCGTTGGTTTTTAGCACTATTATAAACAATACAGGGTTGGGAGAATTCGAGACAGACATGGAAAAATAACGTTATAACTCTAAACTACTACATACTCTTATGCAAACACAGATCTCGCCAATCAGAACGCATGTTAGATAATTGGGTTTTTTTAATAAAAATCCCATCTATCACTAGCTCGTCACGTGAAAACGTGAACTACCGATAAAAGTGTAACCGCAACTTGCATTCGTTCGGTTTGAAGGTAATAAACAACAAAGAAAATGTGGTGAAGAGAAACATTATGCTCGAGCTTGTTCGGCAGCGTGCAGTGGCCGATGTAGAAAGTCGAGGGCTTTTGACCGGTAATTCGACCGGTCGGTGATCCTTTTTGACCGAAAAATTGAAACCTGCGTGTTTCTTAGGAAGCCGAAGTACAAACGAGGTAAAATAGCAAAATAACTAGCTTTCAAAATTTTTATCTCATAAAAAAACATCACCACGAAGTTTAATGCTCTTTCAGAACCCTAAAGAAATACATGATGCATTTACTTAGATCTATCCAAGGACTTAAATTTGTGAAAGGCAAAATTCGGTTTTTTAAGGACCTCCGGGAAACTTGTAATAGCCGATGTACGCCGCGAGTCGCGCAGATGACAGCGGAACCGGGATACAGCAAACCTCTACTTAACGAACACCTCAGTCTAGCGAGTTACACTTTCGTTCCCATTACAAAAAAATGTGTAATATGATATCGTGTGGAGAAAGAAGTCGGAAAAAACGAGCTCTTCAAGGAATCAAACTCATAACATTCCGTACACTAGTCGGATGGAAAACACAAAAAAGGGTATATAGATAAATACACCTCGGTACAAGTTAACGAACAAATTTTTCCGGCCCCCTGGAATTTCTTTGTATGTATAAGGAGGTTTCACTGTAAATGGCTGGCAAATCCATAACTGGTTACACAGACGATTCAAACTAGGAAGCTACAACGTCTTGGCTAGTGGCGGCAAAACTATCGCAATCGTTCACATAGAATTAAACATAAAACACGTGGCTAGTTATAGAAGAATATTTTGAAACATTTTCCGTATATAATCATTTGTAACTGAAGCAAAAAGTGAGTTCTTCTAGCGACTTTTCTTTACTGCTTCATGTTGATCAAGACTTTATTTTTTTGTTCGTTCTGGGTTTTCAGTCTCTTAAAATGCTCTTGTTAATAGTGAACAAGTACACATTCCGTTGGTCTTTTTGAGGCACATTCACTCCCTTCTGGATTATGCTCTTGCTGAAAACTAATACTTTTTAGAATTGACGCAGAATGCTATAGAAGAACGATTACTGTTACGAAAGGAATAAAACTTTACCGCAAATGTTGCCTTATTAATAAAGAATAGCAATTTGTAGATACCGAAGTTGCGCACCTTAAACTTGAAAAATGAAACTTTGATTCTGAACCTGGCAAAAACTCAAGTGCAGTAGTGAATTTAAAGTTAAACTGAAAAAAATCTTTGTCCAAGAACACATTTTCGAGAAACGAATTGTTATTAAAAGAAACAGCACAATGAAACTGAAAAGCGGTTCAATAACAAAACGCGTGCAATTGAAGAATTTAAGTGCCACAGTTGAATCATGTTTAACTGGACAGGACCAGACGAGTCCCGATCGAGTCCGAGATCAAGAAAAGAAAATGGGGATGGATCGTTCACATGCTCAAAAAGCCTGCTTCTAACGTTACCTGGCAGGCCCTTGACTGGAATCGAAAATGGAAGCGGAAGGTGGGCCGACCAAAACAGGCTTGGCGCAGAAGCGTTCATGCGAAGGAAACCGAAAAAAATGGGCCGAGCTGAAGACCGCGTCAGTTGGAGGAGTGTTGTTGCGGCCCTTTGTTCCCCAGGGAATTCAGAGGCATAGTAGTAGTGTTCAACTTCACAGCTCGTTCCCAACAATCGAAGCATCCATTTAACTTTCACCCAAATCTACACAAAGTTATCACTATAGATAAGTGTTGCCGAGACTGAGGAAAACGGAAGCAACAACAAGATTGGCCAACGCGACGCATGCCACGAGAGTTGGATTCGTCGTTGGCTAGACAAACACCATAAACAAAAGGCGTCGACCGAATGGTGCCTCGGTTACATTACGGATTGGACGATATGAATGCGCATTCGAATGCGCTTATGGGAACAACTTTCCACTGTGGATGTCATTTTCGAAACCACGTAAGATAACAGTTCTCATTCTGGACATTTCTAGACTGAATGTAATCTATTCATGGAGAAAATTTGACCATAATAACTTTGGCAACAATCACCACTTTAACTTCACTGGATTGAAGGCAGTCAACTAATTGAGAAAAAGGAGTATTCCCGAGCTAAGAGTATGGTTATACTGCCTCGATTCACTGAATTGGAAGCAGTCTACTCATGGAGGAAGTTTGATCACACTGGCAATTCCACTACGACCACACTCTAATCTTTGGTAAAAACAACTCCTTGACAATTACTGAAACGAACGTAATTCACTTATGCATTCTCACTGTGGTAACAATGCTGGTTCTGACATCACTAGATTGGGATTCAGTCAGCTCGTGGAGGAAGTTTGGTCACACTGGTGAATCTTCTGGAACCATCATCTAGCTTTTGGTTACAACTTCCTTGACAATTACTGGAATGAACTTATTTCACTTATGTATTCTCACTGTGGTAACAATGCTGATTCTGACATCACTGGATTGGAATTCAGCCAGCTCGTGGAGGAAATTTGACCACACTGGTGAATCTACAGGAACAATACTCTAGCTTTTGGTAACAACTTCCTTGATAATTACTGGAATGAACTTATTTCACTTATGTATTCTCACTGTGGTAACAATGCTGATTCTGACATCACTGGATTGGAATTCAGCCAGCTCGTGGAGGAAATTTGACCACACTGGTGAATCTACAGGAACAATACTCTAGCTTTTGGTAACAACTTGCTTAACAATTTTTGGGATGAACTTATTTCACTTACGGATTCTGTGGTAACACGCTGATTCTGACATCTCTGGATTGGAATTCAGTCAGCTCGTATAGGAAGTTTGATCACACCGGTGATTTTATCTAGCTATTGGTAACAACATCCTTGGAATTATTGGATTAGATTTATTTACCAATGGGTTCCGACATTGGTAATACTCATTCTAAGTTCGCTAAACTTGATGACGACACCAATGGAGAATGAACGGAGACACCCACCGAACATGTACACCATTCTCAGGCAACGCCGTCTACGCTGGCTGGGTCACGTGGGCCCTATGGAGGATGGCCGTATTCCGAGACATTCTCTACGGTGAACTAGCAACATCAACATTAACACTGATGCCAGGCTGCTGATCCCTCCAAAAAGAGAAGTACCCTTCGGATACAGTTGAACCAAGTATTGAGACTGCCTTCAAAAGCGTAGTTTGCAATCGTGACTGTCATTCAAAGATTGTACTTCTCAGCCACCGATAAAGAAACCAAGTGCATGCCAAACAATTAACCCATGGTCAATAAAGACTAATGGTAGTAACGTTAAAATCTAACCCTATTAACCTGTTATCCCCCAATAAGTCATTCCTCCTGGTTTGATGTATTCTGTCGAAGAAGAAGGGTTGCATTCTAACAAGCGTCATGGTGCCATTACTTCGTTTTGGTGCGGCCCGTCCGTGGACAAACAACAATCACATTCAACGGCTTGTCTGAACAGCACCACACTGGAGTAGACAAAACATGTCCAAGATGGCGAAATAGTTCCATTCGACCAAAATTTTCGCAACTCCCTTATTACCGATATGGCTTGCACGTTTTCCACTTAAGGGGGAGGAAAGCAACACTCCAACTCCTGTTTGGAAAAATTTTGCATCGATTGGGAATGTTAAACTGTAGTTTGACGTTACCTAACTAGCCGATGTTTTTGGAGGAATCAAATCAAAATTTTCAGGATTTCACGGTAACCGTTAGGGTACTTTTCAACATACATCAAATGTTACTAGATATCGAAACTACGTTCGCCATCATACACGAGTCAAGAATACTCCTTACAAAACAAGCAAGTGTAGATGAACAAAGAAATTTAAGTGTCATCGTTGTTTTAGCCCAAAATATTTGAGCGCTGCGGTGGTCCGTAGAGTTAAGTTTTAGGAAGTAATGTTTGTGTAGTAGGCAGTTAAAGGACTTGGTCCAAACATTGGCGCAGCTGCGAACACTTTTTTCCGTTAATTACCAAACCAATTCTAGATCTACAGACCTGGCCACAAGCAGCACAAGTCTTCTACCTGTTTCGATCTATCGTAGGTTCAAAGTTCTCGGGAGGTGGATCAATCGCAAGCATGTCTCCCTTGCGACGTCCCTGAATTGAAGGTAACCTTTACCAACAGACCTAGTTCTAGCTCCTCGTAAAAGATGTCCTTGAGAGATTCGAACTTCGTTCATTAGAAAGACATGACCAAACCACTTTAGTCTACGTTGACTGAGAAGGAAGTACATCGATTGATTTTTCAAGAACCACACTGTTGGTAGCCATATCCTTCCTGAAAAAGGATAAATGCGGCGGAGGCATCTCATGTGAAATGTGTTAAACGCTTTTCCTGTACGTAATTCAGGATTCATTGCCATAAAGTCTTCATTATTTGTATAAGACATTTTAAATAAGGTAGTGCTAATAAAATACATTTACCAAAGTAGAATTTTTCTTAATTGCAAATCATTGGAGCAACATTCTGTTCCTTGGAGACACTTGCAACGACTTTTATTTATGTGCTTGTAAAACTGGACGCTATCAATACACCGATAAATTAATGCGTTCAACCATCGATTTAAAGAAAGACTTTTTAAGCTACGGCCTAAGATTCTGAAGTATACTGCCGTTCCAGGGCATTAGGAGGGACGAATTTGTTCATGAAGTGGTTTGCAAATAACACAAAGTTGCTGCAAAGTGGACCCAGAAGGGCCACAGACCTAGTATTAGCAGTAGTAGACTCTAGAGACTAGTTGGAACCAATCTTACCAGGGATAAACTCCAAAAAGTAAAGTCATATGGTTGAATACCTTTGGGCATATTGCATTTTTTAAGGCAAACAATATGAACTCCAAATGCAGCAAAGTTGTTCCGATTCACATCGTGGTCAACAGTGCGCACGCGCAGTAACACTTGATACTACACGTACAATTGATAGTTCTCTTCCTCTTATGTTACGTTGGCCGTGAACAACTTGCGAGATCACTGTAAAGGATGCTCTGAATTATGCCAAATATGTCGGATACGGTCTCAAAAACAGCAACTTTCCAGACATGGTTCTTGTGACTTAAAGTCAAGATCTTTTTTAAAATATTGACCACCATCATTTCACAAGGCTGCCTTTTCTTCCTTAAATGCTCGTTACACGGAAACCTTGGTAATGCTACACGACACGAGTACTACAAAGAGTTTGAAGCCACGCATTAGATGTCTTGTAGCTTAAAGGAAAGGTTGCCAAACGATCATTTTCTCTGTAATGTTAACAACAAGAACTGGAGATCAAATCTGCTACCTTGATACACTGTTTACCGGTCCCAAACACGGATCATTGTCAGGGTACAAGACAATTTTGCCAAAAAATGGACGATTAATTGAACAAAATGCTTGCAAACGACGACTTGTTACTTTTCAAAAACAAATCCTACGAAAACCCCCAAAAAGTTGAAAACACAATCGTAACAGCACAGCTTGAATAGAGTAAACCATTTCAAGGTCGCTGTCAATAGATTTTACATGTCATTAACACATGCGACCGTTTACCTTCTTGCGAACGTCCTTTAACTAGATTCCAACCATTACCAAAGATGTTACGCAACGTACGAAAAACGATGGAGCAGCGATTGGTTACTTGTCAACAGTGCATCGAGAAAATTGGCTATATTCTTCTGGGTAGTTAGTATTTTGCATCACTGAGAATATTTTAGTTGGGAGTTTAAAGCGTTGCTTGCTGAAAAGCTTAATCCTTTTTTCGAACTTCGTGGTTCTTCAAGATGGCAATCGTCTTTGTCTTTCTCAAAACTGGGCGAACGGTTCTTCGACTTTCAGGGCGATGGGCATTCATAATCCATTGATTAGCCTCTCAACTAAAGCTAGTACCCATTAGTTATCAAATCTCAATTCGAATGGAACAAAGCAAGTCGAAATACTATTTCAATGGGCACTAACGAGTTGTTCACCTGGGATTGGATTCATGACCCACGAGTTACGAGTTGATTATGCAATCTGCTCGGCTATTTCTAAATCGATCTTGCTGGGGTTTCAAAAAACAAAAACACAATTTTGTCCCGGAAAAGAAACAAGCAGCCGACCAAAAACGATTTCTTCCCTTAAGCTTCTTCTCACCAGCGAGTGATACGTTGCATAAAGCAAGTCACAAAGCGAGCCTTCAGTGATACATAAATGGTTACAACGGTAAAACGCCAAAGAATTACCATGAAAGGAACCATTTGTCGCTCATGGAGGAATATGATTGCATATCCTGGCGGACGTTAAACTCCGTGGCTGACGATAAATTTCCTTAGGCTGTACTGAGTTTTAGGATATCACCCAAGTCGAAGATGTTTGTGATCAACTAACCTTTTTACTTAAAGCCCCCGAAAACAAATTCTTACAGGGAAGCCACTAAAGAATGTGCGTGGGCTTCACTTCTTTTGTTTAAGAAACCCTTGAAAAGCTGATGTAACATAAAAAATAAAGTCGTACATGTATATGCTTGGCCTGAAAGTCGAATGGTAATACTTTTTAAGACGGTCTTTTCAATGAACATACAAGTGTCATTTAGTTTCCTCGAATCTTTATTTTAATAAAGTAATAAAACAAACTTTGCGACCCACACTACCAAAAACTTGATCGGAACTGCCAAGTTAACTTTTTAGCTGTAAGTATATGTGTCTGTTACTTTGGAAAGTAACATTAGCACCTCTGCCACGTCAAGAAACTCAGAAAGCAGTAATCACCAGAATTCTAGTGACAGCTCATGTGTGACAACTGGTAAAAGATTTTGTTAACAACCGAAACGTAGCGGGTACGACGCACCCTCAATATTGCTTTCAAAGTTTGCTTGGCGACCTGCAGTGGCACATTTAGTTTCGTTCAAACGAAAAGCCTCGCCTTCAGACCCGACTGAAAAAAATGCCTCATCAAGAATTGGATGTTCCTATTATAAAAGAAAAAACGGCGACACTTTCACAAAAACGAGTCTAAAAGTTAAAGTCTGTAAACGAATAAATGAGCCAAGAATGTAACTGAGGTTGCAAAAATTTTTAAGGTGATATTACATGAAGCTTTAATTCCGCAAGACGAACCCACACTTACAACGGAATGAAATATTTGACTGTAACCAACATGTCTCGAAAACACCTAAATGCATTTTCCTTTTTACATTAAAAAACTATCATATACTATTTGTAAAAATTCAACAAACTTGCTTTGTCATTTTTTCAAATAACCGCATGAAACTGCACAAGGTTACAACAAGCAGACGACCATTACTACACTCTATCAAAAGAACCACAAATGTAACGGGTCATAAAGCATAATCAGTAAAACAACATTGATTGAGCGCAGAAATACCAATGACTAACAGGCAACAAAGAAATCAATCCTTTGTTGTCAAAGGTAAACATCATACGTGGATTGGCCGTAAAGAAAAAAAACATTAAATCTAATGCAGTTCAAACTCTACAACTATACTATGTACGCTAAGTGTTCATCTTAAACTAAAATGAATAATTGATTTCTTCCATTGTGGACATATCAATATATCAAAGTTACGTGCATTACGCTTGTCTGCGAGGTCATCTGATACAGACGAACATTAAAAATATCCATGTTATGGACAACAATCGGGCGTCTTCTTTTTAAACAACTTTGAAGACTGATACAACTCCCCAAAGAGTACAAATTTAAAGCAAGAGCCATCTGATACAGATGAACTGTAGTTAAGATAGAGTGCGTCCGACAATCGGACTTTAACCTCTGGTAACAAAACTAGTTTTATCAATATTTAGAAAATATATTGTATAAAAATGTACAAATTTTTAAAAACTAAAGCAATTTTTTGCCGCGTAACGTTAAGTTTTCTGCACAGGGAAATTCGTGACATCACCTCTTTGTGTCAGGAAACACGTTGAATAGCAAAACCAAGATA
Source organism: Hydrozoanthus tunicans (assembly GCA_026413305.1). NCBI lineage: Eukaryota > Metazoa > Cnidaria > Anthozoa > Zoantharia > Hydrozoanthidae > Hydrozoanthus > Hydrozoanthus tunicans. The sequence goes on along the minus strand of JAOBAT010076753.1, from coordinate 13,996 downwards.
TCTATTAGATTTCCTCTTACGTATAGGATTATTACGAATACATTATGCACAACTGAGAAGTATGAACAGACTACTATAGTATTCCCCTTCAACTTCTCGTCCTATGAAACCTGTTACGTTTAAACGGTCTGTCATATTTTGTCATGTCCTCATACACATAAATTCCTTTACAAACGTCGGACTACTTATGTAACGAACCTAATATAAATGAGCTACTGTAACAGAATAATTTTCTATAACAATAAAGTTAAATTTCTAGTGTAATTGAATTCAATTTTCTAATACAATAAAAAGCTGGATTTCCTAGAACAGGAATTAAACTTTTAAAACAGATCTTACAGTCAACTTCTTTTGGTTACCAGGTTACCAAAAAATATTTTGCAATTTTCAAAGGCCATACTTTTAACTTTGGAAATTATTCAATATTTAGGTTACGATTATTTACGACGCCAAACAGCTGTATTTCAAAAACAACAAACTTCCTCTCTACATACCAAATTGTGAGCTAAAACAACTCGAATAAGTTAAAAATAAAATTAAAATAAACTATTTTTATCACTTGAAAAACTGACCAGCAATATGCATCATCATGCAACTCCGCGGCAATAAAGAACTTTTTAAATTTCGTACGAATAACAAATTTCAAAGCATAACAATTTCAGGCATCAAAAATGTATACTCTTATAAGTAGAAAATTTACCTAAAAATTTACGAAATAAGCTTAGAAAAGCTGAATTGCATGATGGATGCAGACCACTTCTGCTCGCCACAAAGAAGAAATGCACATAATTGGTAAGCATATGAACATGTACAAGACAAGATTCTGTAAAAATATTGGGGTTTAAGAGAAATGGTCAAAAACATTACAACTAGAAAGATAAGTCTAAATGAAATAAAATGTCAACACATATGTGACTGTTTAAGAGGTTATGTTCTCATAGAGTTGTTCAAAATTAAGGTTAGTATACGTTGATCATACTTATTCTTATTCCTATATTTGCAAAAATATAAATGGGTGAAAATCCTAAAAATTAATTTGTATTGCAAATTCTAAAACTATAAAGCATTTACCGTTGCTGTGTGTAAACTGGCCATTTAACGCTGAGGATAAAATTTATTGAAATTTCACTAGGAATACTTATTTTGTGGAATTCAAACAAGTGAATGATAACTCTGTAGAAGATGGAAGCAACACTACTTACAGATTTAAAAACCAAGACCTTACCTACAAAAATCAAATTCCGAACAAATCAAATAAAACGTATCGTTAAGAAGTAATTTTCAACACTTCTTTAGCACGACATTTAAGTTGATCTTTGCACTAACACAATTAAAAAAATACTAAAGCCAGATTCAGAATGGGAAGTTCTTGGGATCCAATCTCGAAATGTGACGATTAAAGTTTTGATGATTGGAAGTCATTTCCAAACAAAAGTCTTCCTCGTCACGCATTCCTCAACTCAAAACTGCTGTATTGAAACAAATCCTTCCCATGTCTGAACTCGGTTGCAATTTTTCGGTTGAGAGTAAAAGCACATGTACATTGTTGTTGCTGCTATCGTGGATAGGTACATATTTGGCATTTGCCATTAGTGCACACCAAACCAGCGAGTATACCTTTGTAAAGCTAGCATTTGGGGGAAATACACGATCTTATTCAACATGCACATTTTCATGGGCGTCCAATATGGCAAAATATATTACCGCCGACTATATAAAATTTCAGTTTAATATATTGTTTAAATTCGTAATAAAAGAGGAACTGATAAATGTCCATGCATGCCAGAGCTCTGGATATCTCACTTTCAATGTCCAATCGGCAAAATTCGCCATCTATTATCACTGGTTTGGAGTGTACTAAAGATAGATTTTCTTTTGATATCAAGGCAAGCAACAGACACTTATGTCTTGACCCCTATCTCAACTGAAATACCGTTTTTGTACCAGTACGTTGTTTTGTATTCCTGATGAACAATTTTAATTCTCCTTCAATCAAATGCTTTCAATCAATTTTGCAGTTCTGTTTTCACAAAATTAGAGAGGCTGAAATAGAAAACGTTCTACTTGAGGTTCGTTTCCAAGCAATCTATGTATATTAACATACATTATGTTTCATTAAAAATATAATTGTATTTATAGCTAAATATATCCGCTATTTTATATTAAATGCATGTGCAAAAATACCTCGTACTTAAAACATGGATAGTCTTAAAAGTTAAGTAAAACGTTATGTAAATTCATGTAAATTTTATTTTTAAAAAGGTCGGTTAAAATTTTTCCTGCGATAGTAAAAAACCTGTAAAACAGCATCTTAAATTATTCACCACTTTTTTTCTAAATTATTTGTATTCGATACAGAAATCGGAAGAGTCCACAACTCATCCATTTATCAATGTAAAACTACAAAAATAGTAACAACACAGGAATTACCTATAAACTGGGAAATAACGTTTTCTTGTAAGCCAACGAGAAAGGTATACAGTTTATAATTCATGTACTACTCGAATCTTAAACAAATTCCCAAGAAATTACGTATTGCAAAAATTGAGTTTAAATTTGGGAAAAGTTGACAGATTGTAGATTACTGTAAATCGAATTTATCATATTATTAAATTACAAGTACATTCCTCTAACTTTGAGATTAAAATGGTTTGCCTTTCCCTTTCCACTATAAATTGAGAGTGGAATTTTTCTTTAAAAAGAATACACTCAAATATCAAATTAATTTTTTGAAAAATCAAATTCATTTTAGGATATTAAAGTGTAACTAACTGAGATCTGTCAGATTACAGTACAAAGAGCAAAACTAACAACAATAGCAACAAATAACCTGTAAGACGAGGTGTTGTTTGCTTCACATCCATCCAAACTGGACCGCCGTGATTTCCTGATGAATGCCAGATAATGTTCACCACTGTTTGATGACTGTGATGAATGCACATGCTAGTACACGTCCCATTGGTGTTTCTCTTCTGAATCCTGGATATTTTCTTGCGAGTCTCAAACATTGCTAAGTGTCGTGTTGTTTACTAAAATTTTCCAGGTTTGCAAGTCTTTTAAAGTAAATATCAAATCAACTACAAAAGAGTTTCAGCTGTAATGCTTGAACACTCGATCACCTCTTTGACTGTATAATAGCAACATAAGAAAACTATATTTTGAAGCTGGTGACTGGAGGGAAAAGCTGTACAACACACAAACAATACAAAACAACAAACAGTGCCTGGATTTACTTGAACACATTTAAAATTTAAACGACAAAATATACATTATCTACATTATAACTGGAGATCATTTTCTGTTTGACTAAACCACATGCAAAAAGGTATATATTTCGGTCAAAGCTTTGTTTCTTTTTTAAAAAAAAAACCTTTGAAATAAAGTTACAAAGCTAGAAACTAATCAGTTGTTTCGAAAAGAAAAAGAGTTAAATAAAACAATAAACAAGCATTGGCATAAGCTTAAACTGAGAAAAATCTTCCGAAACTGAAACAGGAATCCGATGAGCTTATTTCAATATTTACTTGTTTTTCTGTCTTTTGAACAGAACATAACCTAATTCCTAGATCTGGCCTATCCAATTCTTCTTACGTTGATTTGAAGTCCCTGACTTTTCAAACACAACCAAAATCAAGATCAACACAATAGCTAACGGGAAGACATGAAAGTAAAACTCTGGATTACTTGATTACCTTTTCTGAACAACTACGGTCTTAAAATAGTAACCTTAATGCTGTTTGTCTTCATAGGACAACACTAGTTATCCATCACAAATGAACACTTGCACACGAGTTACAGAAAGAGTAAACTTGATTTGCAAGGTCAGCTCTCACAGAAAATCTCTTTTAAAGGTTCTATTCTAATAAAAAAACAAGACAACTTTTTTAATATAAACATCTCGATTAAATTTATCTAGACTAAATAAAGGCAGGTTAATACCGACTTTCCAGACATTTGTCTAACTATATCAGTCCCATACTTTAAGAACCCTTTTCACTATTGATTTGAAATCAATGCAGAACGCTGTAGCATACTCAATATCTAGTAGAAACCAACAAGTGTAATATCACGAATGCTGCAATCTGAATGGACAACGTAATCACTGCCTATAGAATAACAGATAGTAAGTAGTGAAACTGCCAGTGTAAGTCAATGGCAATGACAGATTCTTAGAACACTTGTTTTTATCGGTTTAAACTCGAAGGTAGTATTCTAGTTGGTTTCTACTAAAACAACTAGACTTCTTGTTGTCGTTTTCTATGAATCGGTTCTTCAACTTGTTGCTTCATGCCTCCTTGACTATGATTGATTCATAAAAAACTTCTAGTCCAATTGCTAACTTGTCAGTGATTTTGATTGAAAAAAATTAATCATCAAAATCTCTGTGGGTTGGTTTTGAAAGTTTAAAGAATCCTACACCATCCAATATTTGCTAAGCGAAAAATCACTGAGCTCAACTTAACACGTAAAAACAGTTTAGATTCACTTTGAAATACTTAGTAGTAAAATCTAACACCAATATTTATTGGTTAAGCCAGGCAACATACACACTTGTACATAGACATAATAAAACAAAACAAAACAAATATAGCCAGTGCACCATGTAAAACATTAAGAGTGAATCATTGAAATGTGTAAATGAAGAAAGAGAGAAATCTTATAAGAAGTCAACAGTAACGTGGCTGTCGTCCACCAGATTCCTAAAAAGAAACCAAAAAATTAACATCAGCTATATTATTGTACAATTTGAAGCCCAGAATTTTTCTAATTTTATCCCTACGCACTAAATTCTTTGTTTATTGTACCATTATCAAGGAAGGTTCACAAAGGAACTTCTAGTTGGAATTTACCAAGAGTATTCCCCCAGAGTCCTTCCCACAGAGCAGTACAGCCGCTCTGCTCTTTATACTCCTGCACTGCTTTGCTCTCTTTAAAAATACACAGATAGAAACTTTCTCAAGAAACAAATTGAAAACAGGGTTTTCCTTGATCGACGATGCCATAACCGATTTGATAACTGTCTCCTACAATGACTCCAGTATCAGCATGAAGATATTCTGTAACAAGCGAAGCACAGTCAAAACAAAAGTTTTGAAGGCAATTTCTATGGCCGAGCCTCCGCTCTTGTACCTCTGCTCTGGAGAGAACTCTGTTCGAATTCCATCTTGACTGACATTTTTGTGGGCTGGGTTGTTAACAGGCTGGTAAACTTTAACCCTTTAGGGCATAATTCAAGCAGAAATATCTTCTCTAAGAAAAGATTTGCAGTTTTATAGAAGACAATTTAGCTTTTCAGAGGAAAAAAACTAATCAATTCAAAAATTACAGCTCCGCAAGATCGGAAGCAAGAATGTAGCCTTCGAACTTCAACTCTACACACTATATCTAAAGAAACCTATATAATGGAGCATGGCAGCAACTTCCACTGCAAACTCTTATTGTGTTGGGTTTTAGTATGTAGCTGTGTGTGACCTTGGTAATTCACTTCATGCAAAACGCACTGAAGTTCGTTTAATAACTGATCACAAACTCGTTTACATATTTACATAATAACACGTTTAAAAATTTGAATACCCAAAGTGTCAAAATGAATTGCAGTATACGTTTTAGTTTTTATTAGCACGGCTAATAGAAAAAAAAATGTGACGAACGTACAAAAAGCAACTAAATCAGACAAACTACACATTAACGAAAAAACAAAATAATGTGATTCAGCTTCATACACGTTTTGACAATGTCTAATGCTTGGCTACAAAATCAAGATTACCTACACCAATCACGTTGGAACAGAAATAAACTAAAGTGATCTTCTACGTTTAGAGTTGTTTAAACTGGGCCCTTACTTTTCCAAGCGTTGAAACAATTGGTCATTCCGAAGATGAGGGCGTCTGTACATTTACCACAATGCACTGCAAATTTACACCGCTAAAATAAAGTTTTTCTTGCACTAACAACACTGAAAATGTCAAAATTGAGGTTTATATACTCTCACTATGTGTTTTTATGGTCATTTTAGATTTTTATGCGCTAGGATTTGTGGGTAAGTGTAAAGATCGCCATCTTTCGTGTAATCGTTGATGTGGACTTTTTCTTTACAAAGGAGATGTAGGTCCATCCAGTCACACACTTCCTTTGGTTCTTACCTGTGGAATTTTCTACGACATGCCAAAGCGTGTTCATTCTTTTCAAATGTTACAAGAGCTTTGTGTTTTGTGGTGGACATTTTCAATTGCTGCAACACAAAGAAATAATGGTAGACGATCTTTAAAGTCAACTACTTTCACCGACAAAACACACTTAGCACTAAACAACACTCAACTCAAAATGATTCTAAGCTCAATAAATTTCTTTCTTAAACCTGAACCATAAGTGGAATTACCGTCTTAGAACTAAAAAGAACTAAAATCATAGTGAACATACATAAAGTAAAGAACCATCATTTTCTTGAAATGGTAAATTCTCTCAAATAGGACAAGCGGAATTTGAAACACACAGAAGAAGACGAAACGTGCATCTGGCAGCTCTTGTCCTATGTTGTCTTGTAGTATTATGTGATAAAAACCATTATCGTCGCCATGAGATGATAGGAAAAGCTAACGTTTCGAGCGTTAGACCTTCGTCTGTTGTCTATTTAGTATTTTCACTGAACTCCTCGCCTAAAGGTCATTCAGACTTCACACACCGACAGCCAAGGTAGATTACCCTTATTTTCAAATCTTGATCTTTTTCTATCTCGGTGAAAGACCCACGGTATACAACGTGCCCAAGTGCGCGATGTGCATCGGGAAAGTGAGGAGTTATTTCAATCATTTTGCTATCAAACGAACCACAGACTTTCATAAAACATATTCAAAATGTTTTTATTGCAAGACATGTTAAAAGAGACAAATCAACAAATGAAATTCTCTTGATCCATAAAATGTTATTGAACGAAAGTCACTCCTCTACTAGTCCGTAAACAAACTAGTCTCAGTCTCCCAGAATTTCAAAAGCCACCGAAGCAATTAACAAAGCTGGGATAATCTAAAAATTAACAATAACAAGTCAGACCAAATTCCGTGAGTTTTTCCATATTTCAGAGACAAAGTTCAAAACTCCTAATTACAAGTTCACTTCCAGTCTCCCTTTTAACCAACCAAGCGACATTTTATTGAGTCGACTCTCATCTAAAGAAAAAACATTTTCTTTCTATAGTTTTCATTCACGCACCAACATACTGAATGCTACGTACTAATATTATAATAGAAAATAGATCTTATCTGAAAAATGATTTGCTTCTCAATTGAGAGAATACTACCTATGCACGTTACATGCTTTTTACAAAATGCTAGTTCAAATTTCAAAATTACCTGGATTGGCCCAATACCAGCCAACAGCTCTTTTAGCCTGCTGGGTGTGATTGATGTCGGCAAGGAACCGATGACCACACGGTTTGTTGGTTTACCAGAGCTCGCTGATTTGGTTACAACAACCCGATTGGATTTGGAGTCTGAACTTGAAGACTTCGATTTTTCAGATGGCCCAACCACAATCCGCTGTCAATTCAATTTTAGTTTATTAAAATCAAATCACTGAAATTTAGGTCAACAGATGCTGCGATTGTTATATGTTAAACTCACAAGGCAAATAGAAGTCTGAACAGGAGTTTAGAGAGATTTTAGTAACTAAAAAACTTTAAAGTGTGAAGTCTGGTTCAATTGCTAATGTTTTTAGTGTTAGCCATTCATTATCAATTTACTGTGCATTCTATTCCTTAGGTTTAAAGTTATATTCAGTACTACCTATCTTTAGTTGAATTTATCAGTACTTAACTGGAGTTTCACTTGTAGCTTTCTTCAAAAAATAATAGCCTGAGAAGACTAGCAGCTTATCAACTCATGGGAAGAACTGTCATTCAACACTTCAGTAATCAAAGGTGGCTTTAAGCAAAGAAATGAAATGCGATTTGAGATCACAATTTCAAAATTGTTTACTATTTAGCCTGCCACGACCGACAAAGAAATGAACGTCAGCGTTACGCACGAACAGAAACGTTGCAGGGAAAGGCATGAACCTTAGGAAAAAATTCTCGGAGTTTCCAATTTATTTAAAAGGTTTCAAATGTATGCGTATGAGGACTCAAAGTACTTACAATAATCAGTAAAATTTTACCAGAAACAATCTCTTACAACAAGTGCGTGGCCACCTCGCTTTTATTGCAATGCAAACTGATTTGCAAACCAGTTCATTAACCAGTTAAACCAGTTCAAATGAGGTGGAACCTATGCTTCTCTCTGCTGAATGCAAACATTAAGGGCCTTGGCCCTGAAAGTTTAATGATCGGTCAATGAGTGACAGAACCCTTTTGATTACATGAAGGCATACATACCTTCAGCATTTCGCGCCTTAAAAGAGAAGTCCCCAGTTTAACTTAGTGGAACATAATATTGGAAAATGGAGGTTAAATAAACTCAAGAGGTCAAAAGTTTTCAAAACAATTGTAGACCTCAAAAAACTCTTAAATAATGGGTACAATTTTGTTAACTCTTCAAATCTATGACGGTAATGTTTTGAAAGTTAGTTTTAGTCCACCTAATTCTTTCTGTTTCTCTATAACATAATTTAAATGTCAAAGAAAATAAAAGCACCTTGGAGGAATCTGAGTGTCTGGAATCGCTCCTTCTATCATGCCTTCGTGACTGGTCTCTGCTAGAACTGCGTTTACTGTCTCGGTCCCTATCTCTGTGACTGTCACGGTCTCTGTCCCGATCACGGCCCCTGTCACGATCTCCACGGTTATCACGATCCCTGCTCCTATCCAGCCGATCTGCCCCTCTGTCCCGGCTACGATGGGAATCCCTATCTCTGCCACCTCTGTCTCTGGTCTTTTCCCTCTCTCTATCTCTCTCCCGCAACCTATTTTCCCTCTCACGGTCTCGTTCTCTTTCTCTCTCTCTGTGGGTGTCTCTTTCTCTATCTTGATCTCTGTCTCTTCGACTCAGTCTTTCAGTGCGTCTTGGAGGTCTGACATGCCTTGTCTGTGGTGATCGAGAAATTGATCTCGACCAGGATCTCGACCTTGATCTGGAGTTTGACCTGTAACCACACCAAAACACACAGACCCATCCTGACTGTAGTTAGTCTTGTTTTAAAAACTTGTTACGTTGTCAATATGATGATAAGCAAGTAACTGATCCATTTCACTTCTAATGTAACTTAGTACTATGTCAAAGTTGGGTCGCTTACCGTATATCACCTACAAAAACCCAGTCTAACTAAAAATCATTCCATGCATACAAAAGGGGAATTATATACTGACTGCAAACTGACATTTTTATCCCGATTCTAGATGATATCATTGTTATTGCTTCTAAACTAGTTTCAGGTTTTCCACAACTCTGACCCAAACCATGAAAGCACACCAATTTACCTGGTTCAAATACTTTAATTACCGGCTGCCTCCATGGTTATTTTAGGCAGTCAGCGCCCACTTAACCAATGTAATTTTTTTTATTTTCTTAAATATTTTATTTACAATTCTGGGTGAATACAGAAACTTGTTGTTGTTACTTGCTGTAGGTCTGATTTCACTCTGGTGTAAAAACAAAAATTAGTATAAACAGGGCCTTAAATGATACCTTTAGGAAAGCTGACATAAACAACGTAATGTTATACCTGCCAGATATCGAAGGAGACCTTGATCGGGACCAAGATTTTGCTGGTGATCTGGAGTATGATCTGGATGGTGAGCGAGAAAATGATCGAGATGCACTACTGAAGTCACTGTCTATGCTTTCGTCATCACTGTAGCGACGGCTCCGCTTCTTTCTGCGGCTCTAAGAAGAAAAAAAACAAGTTTTAGCAACATATTCTTTTTAAAAACATAAACAAATATAATTGGCTTGTGAATAACACAGAACTTATCTGGCACTTACTGGTCTTGATCGTTCAGTTCTGTCAAAAAATGCTGCAGCAGCAGCAGTAGGGTCGCGCTGCATCCAATCAGCACCATATAGAGCAGCATAATCGTAACCAGGGTACTGCTGGCCGTAGGCGGCAGCATACTGCTGCTGTCGAGCAGCCAAAGCAGCTGCAGCAGTCATCCCAGCTGCCTGAGCCCCATACCCAGCAGCCATTTGGGTTGAAAGCACAGCAGCATGATTAGCCGCTTCCATACGAGCAGCATCCATGTTGGAAACAGTCACACGATTACCAATGATAAGACGATCTTCAGCCATGCCTGGGCGCTGTTCTGCTCTTGGAAATCCTTGTGACATAGCATTTGGAGGAAAAACAGTCTGTGCGAGGCTCGAGGGTACCATGTTTGGCCCTTGGTTTGGGGGAAGTGGACCACTACCTGGATGAGGGCCTGGTCCTGAACTTGGTACTTGGGGACCTGCTGACATTGGGCCTGGAACAGGACCCCTTCCTGGGACACCTGGAGGCCCCTGCATGTGTGGAGCTCCTGGCGGTGGGCCCTGTAGTAGCATATTCAAAAACCTACACTTAAGCATTTGATCACATTAATCTGCAAACACTACAACTTCTTTGTAGCATCTCGTCACAGTTGTGAGTACATTTTGATTTACAATCACTACCATAACTTTGCTGTTTCTAAACAGTATCTTAATATACACACACAACAACAGTGCTTCACACGATAGATTTTTGGTTTAACGTTGATTAAAATTATCATAAAATAAAACAGCAAAACTAGAATAATATTATTATATATTAATTGTCAGTAAGCTTAACTGGCGTACCCTCATCTGTGGCATTGCACCTGGTAGAACTGCTCCTCCTGGAGGGCCCCTGGGTCCTTCTCCAGGCATTGGCCCTCCTAAAGGGGGTCTCTCTGGTCTGGCTCCTATTCCTTGCATTGGTCCAGGCCCTCCTGGACCTGGTCCTAGGCTTGGTCCTCTAGGGTCCATGGGTCCTTGGGGTGCACCAGGAGGACCCATTCCTGGTCTGGGTGGTCCAGAACGCGGGTCAGGGGGGCCCATTCGAGGACCTGGCCCACCTAGTCCTTCTGGGCCAGGCATTCCAGGGTGTGGTCCACGGGGCATTTGTGGCCCTAGCAAGGGAACAGTATCATTTCTAGATAACAGACCTTTCTCATGAATAGCAGCAATTTCGATATTCTTTTGTCTAAATTTTAAATTTGTCTGGGAAGCCTAGCCCTTGAGTTAAAAAGATAAAAGAATATGCTATTCAAAATTAGGCTTACCTAAAAAATTTGAATGTAGACAAGTAAATATTAGTATATAATAAAAATGTATAATTATATAAGATTTATAACAATGTTAACAGGTCTGTTTTTTCACTACTCAAGACAAAGGTAGTTCTAACACAACTAATTTCTGTGCATTATACTTGTGGAGCATTTTCTTTCTTACTTTAGTACCAAGTAGCAAATCTTTTTTGGACTGCAAATTAGTAACAGGCTCATATTTAAAACCTCTAAAATTATAGTAAGATCAGCTACAACCACATGTTTTACAACTGTTAGCTAAAATGTAGGGGCAATTTCAGCACCAAAACATGGTTTAGTTTTGTGGTTTTTCCTCTGCTTTTGGTATTTTTCTTAGCCATGCTTCGTGTACTTACAGATCTTCAGTCATTAATGCAAATTTCAAGTCAATATAAAGAGAATATATAATATATAAGAGAAACACCAAAACTGGTAACTTATACCTTCTGGTCCACCTCTTCCTGGCCTAAAGTGAGGGTTGATGTGAATTTTGCCAGGGGGTGGCCCTGTGGTGTAAAATTGGTTGTTAAGTATAATGTTAAAAATGGATTTCACCAAAAAATTTAATTGTTTAATTAGAAATCTACACAAAGAAGAAGGCTTCAAAACATTCTATTAAGTGAGGAAGGAAAATCACAGAATAACTTTAAAGAACAACAAGTAGGCAGCTCAAGGAAGCAACTTAGCTGCTACATTAAAGTGTTAAGCCGAGGCTCTCATTATTCTTGGCCTTTTCAGCTTAATGTTCCAAACCCTACAATTTTCCAAGGAAACACTGATTGCAAAATTGTATAAATTTTCATGACTAGTACAAAATTTAAAGTGTCAAGATAAGAACTACCAAATCATTTTGATCACCATCTGCCCCATGATCTTTAAATGTTGATAAATCAAAGTACTGAAAGTAGTTACTTACTAATTCCAGGTTCTTGCATTCCAGGAGGTACTCCAGGCCCTCTTGGAAACCCCCCTGGGACACCTTGTGGGGGTCCTGACATTGGCCCGTGAAGAGGACCCGGCCCAGGGCCATGACCAGGACCATGCATGGGGCCACGCAGAGGCATCTCATTGAGACCTGGTCCACGTGGCCCTGGTACAAATGGCGGTCCTGGGTGATGTGGAGGTCCCATATCTGGATGCACTGGCCCGTCACGAAACCCAGGATCTCCAGAGAACCTAGTGAACACATCCAAATTATAACAAAAGGTACAGCCAGTAATAACAGAACAAAATTTTTAGTGAATTTTTAGTGAAAACAACTATAGCTTCTTGTAAGTTACAGTTAAATTCAAAGTCTGCTGTAACTAGAACATAAACATCTACCAAATTTAAATAGAATCAGAGACTTACATTCTGTCTCCACGCCCCCTTCCTACTCCTCCACGGCCTCGTCCTCGACCAAATCCATCTCGATCTCGACCCTGGTCTCGGAATTTGTTGTGTGGTCTATTTTCAAATCGCTTTTGGTTGTCTAACAATAATAAACATAAAAGCATCCAGTTTAAAACCATTGATGTTTCTAGCGTTTTTTAAAGTATTACAAAAATTTTTTTTAGATAACAAATATTGTAAGTACTTTTTAAACTCACAAATAATTATAAAGTACACTTTGACACAATTTTGCAAGAAATCTTCTTGTTTTTTCTTAAAAACTAATGGGTACTATGAAAAACTATTAAGTTAATGCATTACTAGATAGAACTTGATTGAGTTCCCTCAACTCTGTAACTTCTAACCTACTAGAAAATTAAATACCTAAAGTACAATACCTGTCTTATCAGCCCTCGGCCTTTCTGATTTAAATCTGTCCCTCTTTTTCTTTTCTCCTTCATCATCTGACTCGTTGTCACTTGCATCTTTCCTTGATTCTAGAACACAGAATTAGATCTCAGTCAAGCAACCCAGTGCTGATTTGGACTGCCACTAGGACCACCATCACCACTAACAACACAGCATCACCATCACCAACGACAAAAGCCCCCACCAGTACTAGTGCTATCTCTGCCACTAGGACCACCATCACAACTTGCACCACCACTACCAACTTCACTATTACAAACAAAAGGAGCACCAATCAGTACTGATACTAACAATTCCACTAGCACCACTACCACTATCAACACTTGCACCACCACTAGCAATATCAATATCACAAACAAAAAGACCAGCAATCAGTCATGATACTAACACTTCCACTAGCACCACTACCACTATCAACACTTCCACTACCACTAACAACACTAACGCTAGTGTCATGGCCGCCATTCTGATTACAACCACTAACACTTCCACTAAAACCACAACCTACCCTTCTTGGCTGACACAGTCTTTGCAGCAGAAGTATTTTTTGGAGCAGCCGATGCCTTGGTGGTAGCAGCCTTAGAGTCAGTGGCATTTTTCGTCGAGGGTGTATTCTTAGAATTTGCTGATAACTTGGCATCTGACTCACTGATACTCTTAATTTCCTTGTCAATGTCATCCAATTCATCATCACCATGGATACTAACAGCGTCCAAGTCAACATGCTGGTTCATGGCACTGTGGGATGTAATTAAGCAACAGGTTTCAATCAGTTACCAACAAGGCTCAGTCAGGGATTGAAAATAATTTTTTGCTAAGTAGCCAGTTAGCTTCCAAAAGTAAAACTTTGCATACATGTCCAATCTACACCATCTGACACGGGCCGAAATAAGAAAAAGTCGGCCCGTATCAGGTCGTGAGAATATACACCATCTGACACGGGCCGAAATAAGAAAAAGTCGGCCC